>QLIY01001304.1:0-43632 GCA_003260075.1 Phallusia mammillata | reverse complement strand
GTATCTGTCAACATTCTGTTTAGCAGTTGTAGCTCCAGGGCGTTTTTTTATGCCACAAAGTTGGTTTAGACCAACTATTTAGCAAAATAGTTTCGACTTGGCCTACCTATCAAATAAACACACATTTGTCAAGCGTTAACGTTAATAAGCTAAATAACAGAAGTTTTGTCTGAGAATGTAAAGTTGTTGTTTTTTAACTTATAACTTACTAAAGAAAATGAAAAATGTTGTTATTATAAATTTCTACATGCTTCTCGCAAAGATATTCGATTTACAATTAACTTTTTCCAAGAAAGTCAGTTTTTCTGTTTATTCATTTTTGTATTTTCGAAATATGTTGGCGAACTGAAAGACTTAGTGGCGGGACAGACGCAGCCTGTGGGCCGCCTTTTCGAAACGTGAAAGCTAATATGACTACAAAAACATAACAACACAATAACCTTTGTCGTAGGTTTAACTTACTTGGCCATGATTGTAAAGATATTCGCTGTGTTGTGTCTTTCAACAGGTAAAAAGACAATAAAAACAAATCAATTTCAGCTCAAAAGACGCCTAATGTATAGAATTGATAACACTCTGTGAAAATAAATTGGATTCAATTAACTTTTAAGAATAACCACTTACACAAAAATTGAACTTAAACAACTTTGAAGATCAACCACCTATACATAGTAGCATGCTTTACAAAATTACACAAATCCTGTAACTTATAGATGTTTTTTTTACCCTAGCTAGATTTTATAGGTATTTTGCACAGAAAAATACCTCTATTTTTATCAATTTAATTCTGAAACAATTGCACAGTGACATAATAGCTTCCTTTTTTGACCAACTACTTCGATAATAATGTACCTTCGTAAGACATTAAAAAGTGCAATTCACTTTAATTCTATACACTGTTTACATGGGCTACTTTACGCTAACTCAACTATAAACGTAACAGGATTGCCAAACACACTCCCTGTAGCAGCCTATATACCGGTTACGAACGGACTGGCAGCTTTTTCTTTCTTTTCCACATTGTGCATTAAAACAATGGTCTTCTAACAGAGCCAGAATACACTTTAGACTTGACACTTCTTATCTGCAACAAATCGTCTGGCGCACGGTTGTCAACGAAACCATTGTTTTAAAGCGGGATGTACCTTACACGGTATTGAAAGAAAAGAGACAGTAGCCGAAAAAGGGAAACATCGCCTGCAATCGCAGCGGCATGGTGCTGAGATATTGGCGTCTGGATGGAAGAACTAGACAGACCGCAGGACGCTTGACATGCTGTTTAGCGTTAATTCTCAGAATGGGCTTCTCGTAAACAACTTGCATTTTTGGACCCATGAATATAGAAGCTTAAAATTCAAATCGACAATTATGCATAATTTTAACGTTACTGTGAACCTCAAAAATATTGCTGCTCTTTGACTAGTATAGCATCGTCATTTTCGATATAAACGGGGCCCATATGTATTAATAACCACGGTTTAAAAAGGCTTCAGAAGATGTCTTGGACCAAAACATGTTTTCAGTACGCTGTTTGGAATTCTAAACCACAATAACGAAATTACGATAACAAAGAATGAATATAGGCTACCTGCACCCCAATTTCACACACACATTTAAACAGCATTTAACCCTTTGAGGTCCAAGATTTTTCCACAAAAAATCTCACAGGGGTCCAAGTTCTTTTCCTTGCTTTTTTAAATACCCCAATACATACAAAACACGATCTTAAAAGTTGTATTCCTAAGTTCAAATGATTTATTTTTTATTCCCCCCCCCCCCCCCCCCCCCCCCCCCCCCCCCAGTAAACAATGATATTGCACATAAAAGTCACCGTTTGTAACTTTGAAGTGTATGATACAGCTCAGAGCAATACCCAGGTTTTTGCTGCAAAGAATTCAGCAACCTTTTTCCCATTGCAACGCTTGCCCCCCCCCCCAATGATATTGCACATAAAAGTCACCGTTTGTAACTTTGAAGCGTATGTAAATAATAGAATTCAGCAACCTTTTTCCCTTTGCAACGCTTGAGTTGCTCCGTTGCTCCGCGCCGCGCTGTTGCTCCACGGTAGCTACGCTGGCGCAACTTATACCTCCAAGGAAGGCATTTGGACTTGTAAACGCCGTCACAAACCGAGGACCTCCCAGGGAGGTACTTGGACCTTAGTACATAAAACATAAGGACCTCCCAGGGAGGTACTTGGACCTCAAAGGGCCTGCGGTTTTACCACCGTAAAACTCTCATATATATATGTCAGTTATAATGGGCGTCATTCAGATGTGTCAAATGGAGTCGTCAATGAACTAAAGATCTAAGTTTACCTGGGTTATATTATTGAATCAAAAACAAAATCAGGACATGAAACTGAAGCTTCTACTTTGTTTTCTATCCGAATGCTCCACTCAAAATATGACAAAAATAAAACTGCTGACTTGTGAGCTTTTCCTTAACGCAGTGATTCTCAAACTTCCTGTAAAAATTTCAATCGTCACATAAAATTGAAAGTAACAAAAAAGAGAAACGGGCGAAAAACACAAACAACGGCACCATAAACGCAAAGATAAGAACGCAAGGGCTTACTTTTGATCAGCCGTCTGTAGAAAGCAGAGAATAAAAACGGTTTTATCCAAGTTCAGTAGACTCATAATAACTTACATTTATTTTACATTAGTTACCCTTAAGGTTGAATTTTCCTTAACTATGTGTTCCATTACCAGTGTAACCGGAGTTACAAGCACGGTTGAACTTCCATTAGTGTTATATGGCAGTTGTCAGTTCCAGTGTAACACTCGTCAATGTCTACCATCAGATACAAGATTATTTTAATTATTGTTAAATTGAAGACATGTAACTTATATGGGTTTCATGCCCATTCATTTATTATGTGGGTTTTATGTTTTCGTAGCTCAAAAAACGAAAGAAAAATCAGGTTTTCGATGGTTTTTTGCCGGAATACTCCAGTTCCAAACCAAACCGTCTAAACCAGGGGTGGCCAAACTTTTTTACACCCCCCCCCCATTACATAAAACATAAGGACCTCCCAGGGAGGTACTTGGACCTCAAAGGTTATAGGCTACACCCTGGAACGAAATGCGCCTACAATTCTTAGGTAACTCGTTTGGCACATATTTGTTCTGTGTTAGTATAATCGTTTTTTACTCAATATAGTTGCAAAAATAACTTGATACCAACAAATGCAAAACACAAGTGTTTTTGTTTAAAATCTCCACATACTTTTCTTTTGCACAACACTATGTGCAATGAAATATTTATTTTAACTTAATTTAAACTTTTAAAACACACATTCTATCTCGAACCTACCATAAAAAGTTTGTTCTTTGTTGAACTACTTATAGCATCTTTGTGTGGTATACCTAGATTAAAATTTAGGAGTCAAGCTGATAATCAGTAACATAGAGAACAGAATTCTATGCTAACGACTCAACTCTTAACAAGTCTTTGCTACTCGTTCACACCCTTTGCATAATCTGCGCATGTTGTTTGTTTTCCCAGACATTTCGTTAAGGTGTGATTTACAAGAACGTATTGGTTGGAAAAAACAAATAAATTTGGAAAAAAAAACTTGACTGCTAAATTACACTGCATCCTGATGCTATGATTACATAATACAGTGACTATGGTTTAATAGTGTAGCTTACAACAAATAATTCAGCCGATTTCTGATTATGTAACTTAACTTCTATTTGCTAATAAAGTCGCATTTTACAGCTGTTAATACAACAGTTTATGACAGCTCTTATATAGACACAGTTAAATAATAACATAACACTATAACCAACATTAACCCAACTGCAATTACCTCATTCCATAAATGACAAAGTATGCCGTAATTGCCTTGGATGCTATGTCATTATCTGCCTACGCATTTTGTGCAGGTGTTGATACTAATAAGCTAGTTTCTGAGAACCCCCCCCCCCCCCCCCCCCCCCCCCCCCCCCCCCCCCCCCCCCCCCCCCCCCCCCCCCCCCCCCCCCCTATGTTTTGTAAACGCAACATTACAACTTACTGTAAACGCCAACGCAATTACATACATCTGTCAGGTTCAATCTAATTTCTAATGTAATTTCGTGTATCTTTTTAAACAGACATGAAAAGTGGGGTTTCTAACTAGGTAAAAAGCACACACCTGGAATTGAAATCAAATCAATTCATTGTTATCAACTCAAAAGCAAATACCTTTGAAAAGTGTTTAAACTCTTTCAGGAATGAACGGATTTTCACACTGTTAACAACTCTTTTTCAAAATAATTGCAGCCTTCCATCCAAAACAAAAGAGGCGTAAAACGGCCAGTTATCGCGCTTTTGGGATTAAATTGTCCTTCGATTGTTCTTTGCGGCGTCTTGCCACCTGCCCTGAGGTAATAAACGTAAATTACAACCGGACGCAAGGACACGACGCAACTGCGCAAAGTCCAGAAGCAGTTTCCGTAATCCAATTGCCACGTATGGTTGGATTTAAGGCGTTTGCCTGTCTGAAAGATAGATTGTCTTTTAAAACATAAATTCGTAACGTACTAAGCTTCAAAGAAAACGCAAAGTTCCAAGAAATATTGTTCAAAAGACAAAATATCTAAAACTCTGGATGAACGAAGATGCCAGGCTTGAATTGTTATACTGCATTATGTAGCCTACATTAAGTGCCTATCCAATATAGGATTTGATTTCGTGTTGGTAAAGTTCAAATCGCTTTTTACACTGATTATAAGCACCACAAAAGAGTCTAACAGGTTGCTTATTACAGCGTTTATGAGGGCACGCCTTAGCGTGAACATGAACCTATACACACAGAAGTATGACTTTGCAAAACTTTGACGGAAGGAATATATAAAAATATACGTTTCTGAATGTAGTAAATTGTCTTTACCCGCTAATTATACACGCACTGGAAAAAGGCGGGAATTATCAATTAGATAATGGGCCAGATTTCATAGTAGATTACCACCTACGAGGCTATCCCCCCCCCCGTTTCTGAATGTAGTAAATTGTCTTTACCCGCTAATTATACACGCACTTTAAAAAGGCGGGAATTATCAATTAGATAAACGCCCAGATTTCACAGTAGATTACCACCTACGAGGCTAGAATAATATATAAAACAAAACACAACGAGTAAATCTTGTTTTTCCAACTTTCTAAACGCCATAAAACAGGCTTACTCATGATCCACATTGATTTGCGTTGATTTAGAACAAAAAACGGCCCCCTTTTATTTGTTTTAAATCCCTGTCGCAATTGATAAAAGCGTAAGTCATTCAACGTCAAAGTAATCGATAGTAACTTGATTTGTGCATTGGATCTTTGGAATCTCAATACATAATTACATGGCCCGAGGGACAGCTCAGAAAAGGTAAGGATTTTTAAAGAACTGATTTTATTTTAAACCAGTAATTCTAGCAAATGATTTTTACCTTTTAACATTACGATGCTAGCATAAAAAAACATCGGGTGTTGAAAATTTGTATCAAGCCGCAAACTTAGTACCGAAGTAATTTAACACGAACAACCCTCCTTCAAAAATATCCAATACAAACTTTAAAACCCGTTCTGCTGATGCCAAGGAAAGCATGACATGCTAATTTGCTAACCCGTGTTTGGCCAAACACCGCTCCTATGTGTCGAAGCCATTACAAAACAAACGCTCACTTTGAACTGCAATGAAGCCTACCTTTATTTTGCTGACATTTCCTCCCAACACTTCACAACTCGGGGTCAAAGTTCAGCTCGCATTAATGACCTCTGACCTGTAGGGAAAATGCGTGACCGAGTACGTCAGTTTAGTCTTGGATTTGAATGAAGCTTGACGCTATAGGGGCTCAAATTCAACGTTGGATCAAATTTCAAAGCTTTTCTCAGCGACCTTGGGTTACGTGTCATATACATCAAGACGGAATCGGCAGTTTTGGTCGTAACAAGGCATTTCCGTGGAGAAAGCGCAGCAAATTTGACACCTCGTGTGATTCTCAACATATGGCTTATTGGTGCTTTGTCTTTAAGCGTTGGACCTATACTGTACTGCCGGGTTAAAAAATATGTAAGTTGTCTGTCTGTCAGTTTCTTCGTTAATTAACTACATTTCAATTCTGTGTAAAGCTTCCCAAGCATATTTGAAGTTTTTTATTGCAATATGTCTTCAAATAGGCAGCGTTCTAAGTTGGGCCTGTATTTTTGAGCCGGGTTCGGGCTTAAGTTTCAATAAAATGGACTTGATTCCTGTTTGCCTTTACACTCGGCATCATTTTTTATTTCACCACCATTCGGGCCCAATTCGGGCTTCGTTTTTTTCAAAGAAATCATTTTTTAGCCTGCATGCTTTCGAAATTGTACTGTCAGGTACGGACTAAATAACACTATCATTAACAATCACATAAAAAGCCTTCAAAAAGGTATTGTTCTCCACGGAAAAAAAATAACTCATNTTCCTGTTTGCCTTTACGCTCGGCATCATTTTTTATTTCACCACCATTCGGGCCCAATTCGGGCTTCGTTTTTTTCAAAGAAATCATTTTTTAGCCTGCATGCTTTCGAAATTGTACTGTCAGGTACGGACTAAATAACACTATCATTAACAATCACATAAAAAGCCTTCAGAAAGGTATTGTTCTCCACGGAAAAAAAATAACTCATAAAAAAGGAACGGTGTACTTCCATAGAAGTAAAAGTACTATTAAGCATTATAGGTAAATAGTTATACTATAAGTTGTTAGAGTGCGACGCATTTATAGGACATACAGCAATGGTGACAAATAACGTTTGTTTTTAGTCTCTGTTTTACGGTGGTTTCTTTTAACTCAACCCATCATTCCAACGTACTATTCGCCCCCATTAAAAAAATGATCACGCCTTCAATCTGTGATTAGTAACATATTTTAGTACGCTTGTTTATTTTGTCAAATTTTTAAGGTACAGTATCACGCCACTTTCTCAAAAAAATGTTTGAAAAAAGAATTTACGGTTTGGTAACCGCTGTGATATTGTTTATTTTTTCTAAATTTACTTAGATATTGCACAAACAAATCTCTCAAAAACGGATAAAACCGGTTTAAACTGGTTGGCTATTCACGTCAAGTCGTCCATGACCCTAAAACTCAGTGTAGT
Organism: Phallusia mammillata; assembly: GCA_003260075.1. Taxonomy (NCBI): domain Eukaryota; kingdom Metazoa; phylum Chordata; class Ascidiacea; order Phlebobranchia; family Ascidiidae; genus Phallusia; species Phallusia mammillata. The sequence goes on along the minus strand of QLIY01001304.1, from coordinate 36,519 downwards.
CTAAAGCTCTTTTGACTATTTAAACTCGGGCGCCTGAGATGTCAAAATGTTTGATCGCAACTATCTCTTGAGAAAGAAAAATCAACAAATACATCAAAGTTGGCGCCAGTACACAAAAAAGGCCCCCCCCCCAAGTCGTCCATGACCCTAAAACTCAGTGTAGTCTAAAGCTCTTTTGACCATTTAAACTCTGGCGCCTGAGATGTCAAAATGTTTGATCGCAACTATCTCCTGAGAAAGAAAAATCAACAAATACATCACAGTTGGCGCCAGTACACAAAGAAGACGCGTCGATTTCTAAGTGACATCCAGCACACAAAAATAAAAGGTAAAAAATGCCCATTTCTGGTTCTATAAATACACAAACAACTTTTCAGACACACCCCTAATTGACACACACCCTGCCCCTTATCGAAACCCAACGATAACTAATGCTGTGTTTTGCATTCTACGGGTTTTACAGGCTTTATTGAGAAGCTTTTTGTTTGGTGGAAATGTTTACCTGGGGACCAGAGTTCAAGAAACAAATAGAGTGGTATTGTTCGCTTGAGAGGGCTTAAAAAGGTGGCACTGACTGTTCGGAACTTTAGGACTTATTGTTAGCAGCAAGCGAGACCATCGCACGCAACAACGTTTTTCCAATTGTTATTTGAATACAATGCGACGCGTACTGTATTTGTTATGAATTAGCCGGGAAAAGCCCTTGATTCTTGGATAAGACAAGTCCAATCATGAATGGTAATGTGATTTTTAACACAGTGATTGACATTTTCATATAGACCGACGCTATACAAACCTGAAACAACAAACAATGGACAAAACAATAACAAAACTTTACCGGACGTACCGAAAATCGGGTGGCTAATTTATTCAACTATTATGAAATTAATTTGCAGGCTTAGATAATGTTCAAGCGAAAATTTGTCTTTAGAGTGCTTTAAACGAAATATGTGATACAATTCTAGGAACGGATTCGGAAAGAAGTCTATTATAAAACTTATGTAGCCAAACCAATTATTTCCAATGTTTATGAACAGTAAAATAGTCGTATTAGAAGTCAAGTTTTGGGGGCCATATTCAGGTTTAAGTTTGGCCAAGGGGGTTTAATTCAGGTCTACCTTTACACTCGATCACATTTATGTCTCAACCTTCTTAAAACTTGTTTTGGGGCCTTTTTTAGGTTTGGGCCTGCCCAAAGAACCGTTAAAGTTTCAATGCACGCCATTTCCATTATAATTTTGACTCTCTAATGCAGTGGTTCCCAACCGAGGTACCCGTACCGCGATGGAGTGACGTGACGGCATTCCTGGTGGTACACGAACGCACGTACCGTCGACAACAAAATATTAAACCGCTAACCGAAAGTTAGCACGCGTGTGTCCACGAAAATACTGCTATCAAGTGGGCAAGTTCTAATGGTAAAGACAAATACATTACCATACAAGATCAAAGAACTAATGACGGCCTGACAGCTGAAACGGGGCGGGGTAGTTTTGACAAAACCCGGTAATCGCTACTGGGGCTGGGATTGTCACGGAGCTAGTAACTGAAGATTCAAAACACTTTGACACACCCCTTTCTATTGTTGGGGCGTTAAACCGGAACTGGGTCTATTTGTGCTGATGGATGAAAACTGTCCCACCATTAGTTGTGGTTCCATCAGCTAGGGAGCCAATCGTGTCCATATAACCTTCTATGAACAAACACCAACAACTCTTAACATAACAAGTGACAGGGGTGAAAAAGCTAAATCAGATTTTAACACTCTAGTCTGGCAAATATTTCGCCACGGTTTTCAATATTAATTACGGAACCAGTCGTGCCTTTCGATAACCGCCCAACGTTTATATACATAACAAGTAGAAAGCGAAATCAAGGTTTAGCACTCACCCCCCCCCCCCTCTAGTCTGGCAAATATTTCGCCACGGTTTTCAATATTAATTACGGAGCCAGTCGTGCCTTTCGATAACCGCCCAACGTTTATACACATAACAAGTAGAAAGTGAAATCAAGGTTTAGCACTCGACCCCCCCCCCAACATTTATGTACATATCAAGTGACAGAGGTAAAAAAAACTAAGTCAAGGTTTAGCACTCTTGTATGGTTACTTGCAAAAAGTATTACCTAAATTGAGAAATACAATTAATGAAATGAGACGTAAAAGAAAAATACAACACATGTATTTGATGTACACTACAACAAGCGCATTAAAAGCAGCTGAATTTTCGGTCACCTATAGGACAAAACAAGCTCGTTTATCCCTTGTTGAAAATGTACACTCCTCTCAAAAACTCTAACCAAACAATCCTAAAATCGCAGCGTGATGAAAAGATATGAGACAGGAAAACCTACCAGATCCCACAATAGATATAGATTGATAGGCTTCGGGGCAGGCGCACATTGCTTAGTGCGTCAATAGCCTTCAAGCTGTTATGGTGTAAACAGTTTAAACCCATTTAAACGTTCTCCCCCCCCCCCATATAGATTGATAGGCTTCGGGGCAGGCGCACATTGCTTAGTGCGTCATTAGCCTTCAGGCTGTTATGGTGTAAACAGTTTAAAGCCATTTACACTTTCTTTACCGCGTTGGACCCAAAACGCGTGTCTCCTGTCACGTGTTTCTGGTTGCAAATAATTAACTTGCCAGGAAAGTGATGCTCGACATAGAACTTGAAATTGTTTTTAAGGGTTCGCGGTTTGTATCTACGAAAGTTCACGTACGGAAACGTTGGTGCTTAATAAGCCAGAAAATCTTATTAAGTTAGGGAGACTTTCAAGTCCATGATTACAACCTATAACGCGATGTTTCCTAACCCTTTTAAGCTTGCGGCACATCACTAAAAAACTAACGTTTGATTTGCAGCACACTAATAAGTTAATATTCTGTCTCTGGTACACTTAAAAGGCTAAAAAAGTACCAAAAATTTTAGAATATTAATTTGCATCTACCCCAGCTGTATCTATTTAACACGTGACCGTTTAATCTTTTGTCGCTGTTATCCGCACGATTTTACCCCTTCGTCAATCTTCAGACTCCTAATGTTTGTTTCTAAAACTTTCGAAAAATTCACGTTGTTGAATGTTGGAAATAACCGTGAAAGATGATTTTACTTTTAACTAAAGATGGTGCTGTTTTTGTTTTGAACCCGACAGAAAAACTAGGCCAATAATAATGTTATTCGGATAAACACAGCACATGTAGGCTATGCTTTTGCACAAAACACATTTCTGGTAGAGGTTGTGGTGATGGTTTTATTTAGCTCTGTCAAAATGTCATTATACTTACAGCTGTCTATGTAGTTGTTGTTTATAAGTGGATGGTAAACCTCGCACAATCGTAGCATGTGGCTTAAAGCGCAAAGCATATTCGTGCGTTGCATTAATTAGAAATTTATGCCATAACTTTAAGCTGTCTTTTTTTGACAGCCTGGTGGTTTTCTTTTTTTGCGTTTGTGATAAACAACATGACAATCGTGTGTGGCCACCAAAATACCGCTAAGTTTTTGATACACTGTATGTCCATTACATCATTTTTTGGTGGTAATAGGCTAATCGGTTTGGCAAGTTTAATTTCTGAGAACTGACAACTTTAATATACTGTCAACGCATTGATTTCTTCGAGAGCAAAACTGCTTAGATTTCTTGTCAACGTAGCCGAAAAGGTCAAGCCTTGGGTATGACCACCAACTTTGCTAGTAGGCTACAATTTGTTTAATGATATCTATGTATGGAAGTGCTACGAAAATTAAAATTGACAAAAAAATGCGCATCTGACAGCTGCAAACGTAATCTTTTTTGATCTACGCATGGCTTAGAATTTGAGTGATGATGCAAAACAACGTTAAGCCAGCTTGTTACAAGCTTTTTGGCAGCTGTTAAGGAAATCTAAACATTGTGCACGCCAAAGCTAAATGTCAAAGCCCAAAATGTTCAAAACATTGGCAGATTTTCAAAGCGATTAAAATGAGAAAAACAAGCGAACTTCCTTTGCACAACATTTACACACTACCTTACAAAATTATGCAAAACCACACTACTCAAACAAAAAAGCTAGCTAGTCTAGTAATTTATGTAGCCAAAAACTTCCTATATTGTACGATGTACAGTGTATTTTTGGTGCGGCTGCTGCGTCTTATAATATTGTGTCCTTTTTATGTACAAATTTTTGAATTGGGTTAATTTCGACCGTGAGGTTTTGCAGCCGTTTCCCGATTCTGTGGCACTAGTGTAATGTTCTGTGCTAGCTATGTACCATTTTAATGCCCGGTTTCAAAACTAAAACAATTAAATACTTCCAACTTTCCAAACAACGGCTTTGAAAGCATATTTCAAGCCTTTTTTTCTCAACCGTAGTTTGCGAACGAAAATTAGGTACTGATTTGTACACAAAAAAGGCTATTTGGGTAAAAGGGTGACATGATTGTGAAAAAAAATCGACGGCAAAAGCCTACGACACCCGGTATTCCCAGGCGGTCACCCATCCAAGTACTGACCGGGCCCGACGTTGCTTAACTTCCCAGATCGGACGAGATGGGGTGTTCTCAACGTGGTATGGTCGTAGGCAATTGCCTGCGCCAAACGTCTGTTTATAAATTAATTTTAACTCATATTATTTTGCATGACAAGTTAATCTATTTGGTCATAACGTTCTATTCCAATTTTCGAGGAGCAAATATACAGATCAAAAAACAAACAGTTGGAACACAACTTTATTCTTTGTTAATTTCCCACCTTTTTGACACTATTATTTTGCATAAGTGCAAACTCTTTTGACTTTAAACGCATACAACATTAATGTCATTGCTTAATTAATTCATGGTCTTTACACATGAAGGCTAAGTTATGTAAAAACTTTAATTAAACAGTCTGTTAATTTTATTTTGACATTCAACGTTCCATTTCAGGTCAGGTTAACGGTGGTTCTTTAAAACCTTTTCGAAGTTTTAGGCAATTTACTGCACATTTAACGTATCTTTTGCCCCAACATGCGGATGCATCTTTACTGCTACATTGCATTTCGGCCATGTAGTTAAAACCTGATAACTGCAATAAGCCCTTCTCACTCTTTTGTGGACTTGCGAATAAAATGTAAACACGTTACTGTATGGAAATAAACAGTCAAACGGCCATGACAATTTAATGCAATTTTACGAGTCACGTGAATACATTTCGGTTAACAGGACCAAATATAGCCTACTTTGAAAAGGACATGACAGGGGTGCAGCCTAAACCAGTTTGAAGAGTTAACTTGTGCCGTGTTCAGGCCTAGATTGATGAAAAACATGTCAGATAGGAGCCTGAGTTCCAACTGTTCAAAATTTGTGTCGGTCCAGGGCTGTAGGTAGCCTACCGCTGCAAGGCAGCAAACCAATACACACCTTGTGCACATATAGTCTACACCCCCCCCCCGGCCTAGATTGATGAAAAACATGTCAGATAGGAGCCTGAGTTCCAACTATTCAAAATTTGTGTCGGTCCAGGGCTGTAGGTAGCCTACCGCTGCAGGCAGCAAACCAATACACACCTTGTGCACATATAGCCTACGTATGTAACGAAATTGATATTCCGACGAAATGTGGAATAGTTGGAAGGTCTAAACCAAATTATAATTTGGCCCGTTATTTTGAACCTGTCAACACGATTTCAAGGCCTCGCCCCACAGGGGATTGAAATTTTAAGAAGGTCGATTCATGGTGATTCAAACTTTCGGTCTTTTGTTGTTTGAATGGTTCTTTGGTAACTTTTCAAAGTAATGTGTTGGGATTTAAGCTTCTAAAACTAAAATATTTGAATTATTGAATTGTATGTCATTTTTGACTAATTATCTGGAACATGGGCCCAAAAAAGTTTGTTGTTTGCAGAAGCGAAAACACCAAATTGGGTTGTCGCAAAATGAAGCGAGTGGCAAAAGCCTACGACACCCGGTATTCCCAGGCGGTCACCCATCCAAGTACTGACCGGGCCCGACGTTGCTTAACTTCCCAGATCGGACGAGATGGGGTGTTCTCAACGTGGTATGGTCGTAGGCAATCGCTAGTTCCAAACCTATGTTTATAAAGGACGAAAAGTTAATGTGTTCGACATTAAATTTGGATATATTTTTTGTTGTATATGATACAAATATTGCATGATAACTTTTGTTCACAGCATAATTTAAGGCTTTTAGTACCAAAATTACGTTGTTTTGTAAAAGCATAACGAAATGAAAATTAGTACCTTAAAAAAATGAAACTCTGTTATACATTTAGTTTTAATCGCCTGTGTTGTGTATGAAACAAATCTGATTTGTAAACAGTTATGTTCTGTGTGTTTAATGGGATGTAACTTCTGTAGGATATTTTTTTTTAATATGTTTTTTTGTGACTTTTTCCAGCCGAAATACCTATTTCTTTCACACGCAACACTATAGGTTGCAACTATAAACACTGTCTGCAGCTTACTTTTCATGGGTAGGTAATGACCTCATGCTTCTATATTTATTGAAATACTTTTTTCATGACGGTAAACCCAGCACAGCCAAAGCAAAAAAGCAGAATTCTTAACCGGTCTGGGTGGGAAAATTGGTTTCAAAACAGCACAATCGACCAAACTGACCAAAATATAACCTCTCTAGCATTAAACTCTCCGCTTTCGGTCTTTGATGTATTGGGGGTGGTCTATAAATAACCCCAAAAGTAGCGGTTTTCCTGTGGTTATGGGATCAGCAATTACCGGATTTAGATAAAGATCAGTTGGACTGCAAACACTTTTTGTCACGAACACCGATGGACCGACAATGTTTTTCTGGATAACTTTTGAGGAATTTTAGCCGAGAATAATCAAGAGGTAGATATAACTTATCTTAAAAAGTTATTTGACCTAGTCTATTAGTCTATTTTTATTAAACCATGCCATCGAGCCAATTAATTATAAGCTGCAGACAGTGCACACTGTTTCAACCTACAAGGTCTCATGTTTTAAATAGTTTGTTTTTTGCAATCATAAAGAAATTAATAAATTTAGTTGGTATAAATAAAAATATATTATAGTATTTTAATCAGCATTAAAATTACACAAGTCATTTGAAAGTTAAACACTCCCTTAAACATTTTTCTGTCCATGTGGAGTGCACAATTATCGTTCGAGAAACCCGCTAGCGGACGCGCAATGCCGCCATATAAGCACCTTGGCCTAATCCTTGTATCTACGGCAGAAGTAATCAGGTTGCAAAGCTTTTCAAGTGATAAAAGACACAATGATAATCTTTTTGACACTTGGCTACCCGCCATATGTCGCTAGTTCCAACTGTAATTAGGTCAGGCATTAAAAATTCACGGTAATCACTGCTGTCAAAAAGCTTCGCACATACAGAAACGCACTCGTAAATACAAATGATTTACACCTATATGCTGGGAATATGACCTGTCCAATATGACCTATCAAAAATGTCCATTCAGACTGCCCCCCCCCCCTTCGCACATACAGAAACGCACTCGTAAATACAAATGATTTACACCTAGGCTGGGAATATGACGTGTGAAGTTAATAAAAGGGCAAATTTTAACCGATCTTTGTATGCCCCCCCCCCGGCCGCAGGCACCGTTGGTTCATAATGTGCGCGTTAAACCGTCTATAAGAACACGCAATAACAGTAAGTTAACAAAAGGGCCAATTTTAACTGATCTTTGTATAGTTTGCCACATACGAGGAATGAAAATGTTCTGAATTGTTAAGAAAGGAATTCGTCGAAAAAGGTTGGGAACCACTGGTTTAAGCCATCATGGCTGCTAAGTTTTAAAGCAAGAGGATCAATTAATTAAAAAACAATAAAATACTCATTTCAGAGCCACAATGCCTCAAAATGCTTTATGAAGCACCCAAATAAATATCTGAATTAAACTGTTTTTTTCTTCTTAAAACCGGCGGGTTGGCAACCCATGGTATTAGCCGTAGTGGTCTTATTTCAAGTAAATCTATTTTTGAGTTCTGGTCGCATTTTAACCGGTAAAATATGTGTTGAAACAAACCTGCCCATAGGTACTGGAAAAACTGTTAGTGGGAGTTTGTAAAAAAGCTGTTACGTAGAAGAGAGAATGTGTAATTTAGTCCGGTAATTCCTATTATTACGAAAATGTCCTTAGGTCCAACATGACACTAACAAAAGAATATATGACGCGTTACAGCACTAGAAAGCGTAATTTCCAAATTTAAAGTTTCATAAAGCGGTGTCATAAATTTCGAAACAAAAGAGGCATAATTAGCCAACAAACGTCACGATTTTACCTTGGATTTTATCCATAAGAATACTAAAATAGACAAACTATGTGGTTGCAGAAAGATATGATTTTGGAAGAGTTCGCAAACAAGTGTTATTTACGCTTAAGATTGCACAATATCCCCTACTTAACAATTCGACAGTTTATTTGCATTCAATCTTGCTCAAATCTGATCAAAAACCGATCTGTCTGTCATTGCTACAAACGTAGGGGTGCGTCATGATCACGCATCACTTGCTATGAACTATTTTCCGGTATCTTATTGACTACGAACTTAGTATGGGAAAATTGTAAACATTGGGGACAAAAAAAGTCAGCGTCACCGGGATTTACAAAAACAACGAGTTCAATAGAGGTTAGCTTTGATCTCTAAAGTTGTTTTGTCGATGCTAAAATGTTTGCACAATATTAGGCCTACGACAAAATCAAACCTTAAACCTGAAACGCTACAAAAAGAAACTAGTACCATTTAGGCCCACAGCGTTGTAAAGAATCGATCTCATCATGACCCGTGACCAACAACGACATTCCTTCTCGCTAAAAAGGTTTATTGTGAAAAAGCGTCGCCCTTCGAAAATACCACAACGAACCGAGGTAAGCTTATACTTGAGGCAAACTTTTTTCTGTTGCGTAAACCCCCTCCAAAGCGAGGAAGAAACGCAACGGAACAAAGTGCCTTCCGTGGGATAAAAGCGACTGACACAAGCCGTGCGAACGACAGACCCAAGAATATCAATAAATGAAAGTGGTGGGACGCAGGTGGAAAGAAAGTGGGCAGTTTATATACAACTTGGCTCCTCTGAGATCAGAAAACATAGCAAGAAAACTAGTATTCTTTGTTGTTCCGAACCTATTATGTAACAGTTGATATTGTTACCGTGAGAACCGTTAGCAAATGTATATATGATGCATTTTAGTTCCCTTCAGTTTTGTTTTGATTAAATCCATTTCAATATGTGTCGTACATTGGTTCGGTTTCAAAATACATAAGCAGTGAGTTATCTTCCATACAAAAATATATGTTCCTAATTTTGCCCGTATCCTTTAGAAATATTTTTCTTAAATGCCGAATGTCAAAGCAATACGCGAGCAGCGATTTTTCAAGTCTTATAAAATTTAATCATACCATATTTCTACTACAATCCTGATAAAATTGAGTCTTTTATCATGTTAGATGCTTTGGCCAGGTTAACCTGTTTTGTATATCCATGTTAACGTACTTCTTCGTCATGTAAAATATATAACTTATTTCATAGGAAAGCTGTAATTGGCATATATTTTTCACGGCGCAGCCAATACTGAAATGTCGCACTTTTTATGAAATCTAAATCACTTGTTTATCACTAACAAGTTTAACTATATCGTCTAAATGTCAAATTTTTAACAGGTACTTGTAAGTGTTTATTGTAACAATCGTTTATTGCTTCAATCAACTGATGCGACCCAGGGTATTATGGAAAATTTGTAAGTTTGTTATCTTTTTCTTTTTATCATTAAATGGTATTGCTGTTGAGCGCTTTTTGTACTCTGTAATGAATTTAGCTTTTTTGGAGGAAACTATTTTTTTAAAGTGATTTGGCGCATAAGACAAAACATTTGCTTATTTAATTAGGATCCGTTTATGATCAATAAATTCATAGGCATATCGTGTCAATCAAATTTAGGTCAGGGGCGCAATTCCTTGTTGCCAGCCGAATCGCAGGTTCTTATTTACTAACCGCTGTAAAAATGGGGCGAGAAGCTTTCGCATACATTGACTAACCTGAAATAAAACTGTCCTGTGTCTGTTTAGATCAAAAATGTCCATTCAGACTAATTTACGAAGTATCTAGCAAATACACACAATGTACAGTGTGTGGCCGCAGGCACCGTTGGTTCATAATGTGCGCGTTAAACCGTCTATAACAGGGGTGTGCAACCTTTGTTACTGTGGGGCCAAATACAATTGCCAAATTAGATCGCGGGCCGCACCTGTGTATAACACAAGGTGATTTTTCTTAGTTGCATACCAAATATGTTTAACTACAAGTAAAATTCGCATTTGATTCTAGCCACAAATTGCCAGATCGCAGCAAAATAGCATCTGACGCATTAATCTGCTCAAAAATATGTAATAGTTGGACTCATTTGCCAGTACATTTGAAATCCAAACGTCTCTGCGGGCCACACAACCTTTAATAAAGGGCCGCATTTGGCCGGCGGGCCGCAGGTTGCACACCCCTGGTCTATAAGAACACGCAATAACAGCAGCGTTTTTAATATGTACATTGGCCTTTTCAATATTTGTTGGTAAAATTGGCTTGTCAAAATTACTTGAAGTTGTGAAAAGCAATTTTTAAATTTTGGGTAGCAAACGGCTTTCGAATTCATGTTTAATAAATGCGGCGATGCAGAGTAGTTATAAGCTGTTGGTAGTAAGCATAATATCAATTTTTTAGAGCTCTTTTGGCAATTGTAGTTTTACCGACGTTTTGACGTCCTATACAGGTCGCCTTCGTCAGGGTTAAAAAATGCGACTAGTACAGTGCACGATAAACAAAGAAAAATGAATTACACGCAAGCACGTCACATCACAACGCAAACGTAATTTTTTGCGCTTTTGCTCCTTGAAGCCATCCTTTGTATTAAATACCATTTCCGAAGTAAACTTACAATTTTACGAATATCAACCGGAAAAGTTTGTTGTCCTCAAAAAATTACCCCTTTTAGCGCAGTGAGTCAGCAGTCACGGTTTTGGCAAAGCTAACAAAACATAGTCAGTGGAGAGGGGTGGGTCTTGAGTAAAAGTTCAACCCTCCATTCCAGGAAAAACGTTAGAGCTCGAAAACAACGTTCGATTGACATATGCGGAAAAAGCGCTTGCAAATTTTTCTGGTGTTTGTCACGAATTTTTTGGTTACGTTTTGCCATTATTGGCATTGGTAAAATGGCGTTATCTAATAACTACTTTAGATAAAATAAATACATAAAACGTGGCCTTGTAAAGTATCCTAACCAAGAAGAAAAATGCTATTAAGTGGCACAAATCAAATGATTCGAACCTATGGCAACCGGTGAACCCAGTTTTTCGCCGGAACTATGCTACTGCGGACACATAAGTTATTATTTTTTCAAGTTATTATTCGTTATAGTTAATCATTTTTCGTATTCCGCCCTTTTGACCATATACTTCATTATGTTGTAATTTTTTAGTTTATTGCTATGAAAATAAACGGTATTTTAGTTTTCACAACATAATTATCGCGCCCTAAAGCTCAGAGGTTTGGCCCTTTCAGAAAAAATAAAAATATTCTTAACAGACCTGTATAATATCCCTAGCATTACCAGCGACATGACCAGTTATTATTGGCCCCCTTTCTTCAAAGAGACACATATTCATTTTGTCCGTCTTTTTATGTGTAACGCTGATTTGTTCCAACCATTTGGCCACGAAAAAGTGCAATATTTTTATATTCACACATGATAGTTAGTATTCCGAAGGTAATCATCCCAAAGTTTGACCCCTCATTGACCAAGCGGTTCACCCACAGATCCCCCTAATCCGAACAATTTGAAACGGCTATACTTGCGAATATACTTGACGCAGTAATTTCATAAATATGGTCGGTGTGCATGTAAGTTTTTCAAATCATTTTGTACCTTTACCTAAATTTACCAATTTTTCATTCATTAGACGAAATCATTTTCGTTTTATGCAGAAAACCGATTATCGAGATAACAACGTCCAGAGAGGATTGGGAGATTGTTCGCGATTGCTTCGTCAATTCTTTTCGCCATTACCCGCTTTACAAATACATGGTACCCGATCCATTAAAGAGGGACGCCTTTCTTCACACCTACCTCGACGCTAATTATGACGTCACAGTCGGAAGTGGGGAGGGGATTTTGATGAAACTGACAGTTGACGAAGGAGAAAGAAAAATTATAGGGGGATTGATATGTGTACCGCCATCTAGCGACGGATGTGGATGGGCGATCGGAAGTGACGAGCCTTACTGGAGAGCTTACGACAAACATGGACTAGGCAGGATTTCACCAGAAGGCTTGGAGCGTGTTAAAAGGTAAGGTTGTCACAGAAGCAAAACTTCGCAATGTCACATAAGCAAACTTCGTTAGATATCGCGGGTAGCGTATTTTAGTATGGCACAATTCTTTGCTGAGGTATACCTTTGGACCATGGGTCGCCTAATTGGGGCTTTTTTTTGCGGCTTCAAATACTAAACAAAATACCTTTCTAAGCATAAACAAAACATGATTTTATGATATGATCAAAAACCAAAGGCAGTGCTACGTTTAAAGTTTACCGACAGCTGCGCTAGAATATAAGATTTGTAAAATTATTTAAAGCAGTTAAAATGTTTGTGCGTCGGTAAGCGATGTGGGTGTTGCAACTGGCAGTTTTAGCTTACAACAGCATATATTAACTGAATGTAAGCAATTCGCAACGGCAATTATGCTACAGACTATTGATGGTATCTTGAGAAAAGTTAAGAAATAACGTAACAACAAAATGTTACAAATCAACCAAACATTAACTTGAAAAAACGACTTGGTCGAAATTCGTAAATCTACAAAATGAAACGTGCTTCACTATATCTATTCAACTGCATCTACTAATGTTTTTTCGCCTGCTTTAACAGATACGAGGCTTGGGAGAACAAGATGATCGGTACAAAGCTTTCCTCTATCCGTGTGCCAATGTGGAACGGCTTGTTCGTAGCAGTTACTCGTGAATACGCGTCCAAGGGTATAGGAAGTACAGTGTATCAAAAAACAATTCGAATCATGGCCGAGTATTGGGCAACGCGACAGGCCAAAAAGGCCAGTGAAAACTCAACAAAAAGCTTCAAAACGCCGGTAAATTTGATTGAAAGAGCAAGAAAGCAACAAAGGTATGACACCCGACGAAATTCGGCCCCTGAGCCTGGTTTGCACGACTGTATGTTTGGAAGAATTTTCAGAAGTTTGTCAACGCGACAAGTACAACAAACTGGCTTACAGAAAACTCGTGTTGCACCTTTAAAGGCAAAGGAACCGCGTAACTTGGCGCTGTCCCACAATGCCCCACTTGTCGTTGCGATAACACACAGCAATCGCGCGTCAAATTTCCATTCCACAAACGGCTTTCAGCCAGTGGTGAAGTTGCCATTTTGCGACGACCAAGATAGCCCCTTGTTTTACGCACACGTTCTTACCCTTGATCCGTTTCGGACAGGCCGAGACGCGAGTGTAAAACAGGCCTTATATGTCGAAGCTGAAAAACCGACCGACATAAATGGTCTTTTGTGGCCTGCTGATGAAATACCAACCCCTGTTATTGTGTAAAATTCATGAATCTGAACCGGTCCCCCCCCCCTATGTCGAAGCTGAAAAACCGACCGACATAAATGGTCTTTTGTGGCCTTCTGATGAAATACCAACCCCTGTTATAGTGTAAAATTCATGAATCTGAACCGGTATGGGGAATCAATGAAATCCACAAACCTTGCTATGGGGATCAAAACAATAATTATTATTCGAGGCTTAATAGCTAAAACGGCCCAAGAGGCATGAAAATATGGCTATTTAGCTGACACTACTGGGAATTGTTTGGAAAATAATATTCTACTTTGGTTTGGAAATAGCAGTGACTGATAGAAAATAAAATTCGTCGTTATGTTTGGATTTTTTTACGCTGTACAAACCCTAGTTTCACACTTTTCTTCGCAATTTTCGATAATATTTTTACTGTAGATTTGTTTGTTTTTCTCGTTTGCACTGCTTTACTGTATTATTGTGTCATGTTTTATAATGCAGTATATTATTGCTTGTAATTTATTATTCGTTTTATTTTAATTTTTAGCGCAGTAAACGTTAGATTTGTTTACGTTATTGCATGTCCTGTTGCAAAGAGCAAGTTTTTAGGTTTAAACACATCAAATTAGCCATTACTATTGTGACCCGAGAGACTTAAAGCTTGACCATATGATGGCACTTTTTGATCTTTGTTTTTAATGATGCGTTAAAGCAGTGGTTCCCAGCCGGTAAGGAATTTTAGAACATCAGGAATTTACTTCAATTTGAACACGTTGATTAGCACACAGTCAGTACATCTCTGGCAATGCAACCTGTAAATTTGATAAAATATCTAATTTTAAATGATCTTTGTATAGTTTAGCTGCTAAACTAAACTTTAGCATCTACTGTGTATGTTATTAAGGAGGAATAAAAATGTTTTGAATTGTTAAGAGAGGAATTCGTCGACAAAGGTTGGAAACCACCGCATTAGACGACCAAATTCAAACCCATCCCAACATATTAGGTCCACTCCTAATCCTAACTGCTTTTAGCAATACACACTTAGTTAAATGTTGTGTTTTCACAGCCTAACCGGTAGACTTTATTGAGCAAGTTGTTTTGTTGGGTACCCCCCCCCCCCCCCCCCCCCCCCCCCCCCCCCCCCCCCCCCCCCCCCCCTGAACCCGTTGCCGTTTTTAGCGTAACGGCCTCTATTCAACTTTCGCCAGCCGCAACGTCTGCCCCGTGGGTTCGCCTTTACGGCTATTGGCGCAGTAACAAAGGAAATTTGTTTTTTCGACAAAAATGAACATAAATCTTACTTTTATTACGTTATGAAATTGCTTTATAGTCAACAAAAACTATTTATTCCGGCTGAACTTGAGTTTTAAAGTCTTTTAAATCGTGATCATGTGTCAGCTTTTAGCCCAATACGATTTCTTTTGTTTATGTACCTAAGCCAGTATACGCAAAAAAATGCATTTGTTTTATTTGGTCGTCGTAGAAACAATTTGATTGTTTCTTGTTTCAAGGCGGCACGGTTGTTATAGGATACCAATCAATTTTGCCAATAGCCGAAGTGATAAATTTGGTTGTGTTTCTACAAACAGAAGCTACGAATATAGATGGCTAAAAACTACAACCCAATATATCAGAATTAATATGTGTACCATTAGTCATCAAGTTAATTTCAAACGCCATTAACGTTTAGAAACCGTGACGGAAAAGCCGTTTGATGGATGGTAAATCCTTTGGGCACGGGTTTATTCGGGTAATTATCTCCGAATCGCACGACAGCTTACAACAACAAACTTCACAAATTCCGGCTATTGAAAGTGGGATGTGACAAAGCTCACGCGAAGGGCCGAGCTCCCCCCCCCCCCCCCCCCCCCCCCCCCCCCCCCCCCCCCCCCCCCCCCCCCCCCCCCCCCCCCCCCAACCCGATCCCCGCGCGACGAGGGAACCCGATCCCCGCGCGACACGATTAATTGTAAAGGGGGTTGTTGTCATTTTTTCGCTTACTGGGTGGGCGGGCTCTTGACACACCACGGTTCGCTAAGAGCCCGGTTGTCGTACATGATTGGTCGCAGAGGGCTTGGGTATAATGACTTGCAAGAATTTGGACTGAATTGGTAACAAATATAGAAGCAGACACTAACATTACATTTCGAAGCCTGCCCGGTTGGAATTATTGTCATTGTCCGGTTTTAAGTCATTGTGTTAGATAACCACAATTATTTTGGTTGCCACTTTAGCCTTTTTACAAAAATTGAATTTGATTGATCAGTTTAACAGTAACTTTTCCAAGTTCTATGTCACTCGTGCAAATTAGTGGTTTGTAAAAGAACAATTTTTGGCAAAGAAACAAAATTCATTACAATTCAATCCAGACGAGTCCTTGGTGTGGTTATATTGATTTTATTTGCTGCATTATGTTGATAAAAACTTGTAACGTCCCGTTTTCAAGGAAAAACCAATCATTTTTGAAATCGTCATTTTCTCATTATCATCCACCACGTCTTCTGGCCTTGGAATTCGACCTCTTACGTAGCTTAATTTGTATTAGTACAGCTGTGTATTGTCAGCAGCAGCGAGTGAATAATAATCGGATTCTCCCCCCCCCCCCCCCCCCCCCCCCCCCCCCCCCCCCCCCCCCCCCCCCCCCCCCCCCCCCCCCCCCCCCCCCCCCCCCCCCCCCCCCCCCCCCTCGGGCGATAACTGACCGCATTTGCCACCGAAGACGACGTAACGCGCTCCGTTCACACAAACAAAAGGATCAGAGGCTTTACAGATTGCCGCTTAAAAAATATCTCAACACCAATTGTAAACCGAGCCATTTGTGTTGGCTGTATACGAATTCGGAAAAAAAAGTTCATTTTTCAAAGGAGGTATCAAGAATGGTGCATGGGTATATTCCATGCTAAAAAATACCAAAAAGCTTTCGTCGAATAAAAAATTTGAATGAAGCGTCGTCCGTCGTACCGTGAAGTAAATCCCTGCGCTTATAATGACATGCCGTAAGTTTAAACCGATTTTTACCAAATAAGACCAGAAATTAAATGTGCGTTGTACACAACACACCAATACACACCCGGTGTGCATGTAGCACGCTTGTGCAACTAACCTAACATTAACAGACAAATATAGCATTTGGAATACACATAACATAACGAGTATAAAGTAGCCGCTTGGAAGCCTAAGTTTTTAATTCGTACAAATACCTGAAAATGTGGCAGATTCTAACCTTATTTTCAGCACGAAGCGAGGTAATAAACAGTCAAAAGCATGACAAAACATGTTTAAACTAACAACGTGTATTTGTGACGACCTTCGGGTGGTTTTCAAGCATTTGTTACTTGACCGAGTCAATCACAAAGACAGTGAGGTTGTGAGAAGATAGGAAATTGTCACGCGATATTTTTTCTGGCTTATAGTTAAGTTTGAACAAGAAACAAAACTTACTGGAGTTGACCATGAAGTAACTCTGCACTTGACTACATCATGTGAAATGTGTATCTGTAAATTAAAGTAAACAATTGTTACGTTAGCCATAGGTTATAGGTTTGTACTGTATCATAAACATAGAATTTTAGAAAGGCACAATAAAATTAGAAAGGCACAATCAAAGTTTTGGGTATATACTATATAGAAGGGGTGGCCAAACTGCGGCTCTTTGAGCCTTTGATTGCGTCTCCTTTATGTTGCACNAATATATAGAAAAGCCACATTTCTAGATTTCCAGCCATTGTTTTGCGTAAAAAAACAAGTAATACAAATCTTTAGCAACTCCATTGTGATATAATTAGCAACTCCATTGTGACGTAATGTTCGTTACGCATTAATGTACACGAGTGTAAACAGCAGACGGTATCATTGGGGAATTTTGTTTGCTTGCATGGCAACGGGGCAAACTCAATAACGTGCAGTAATACTGCGGCACAACAACACACGTAATACGGGCTCGAAACGAAGCGGTTGTAAATACGGCAAAACACAACAACAATATATGGTACAAAATAGTAATAAATGAGTGGAAAGGTATTTCAGTTGGACAACATTTAAGAATAAGTGGTTATAACAATGACCACTAACTAACACACTTGCTATTTCAGTAATATGGTCATGTTTCATTTGAGTAATTTATAGTCACAGTCATTGTTTCAACATATTATTTGACACTTCACAGATTTTTGCCACAGAAAAAAACTAGCCAAAAAGCTTTTTATTGGTATGATAACTGACAAATTTAACAACCACATTACATTTGTGTCAGAATTTGGATTTAAACGTCTTTTCTTTGAATTTTTGTGTACAGACTATTAATTGTCTTTCAGTTTGCTTACAATTCCCCCCCCCCTAAAAGCCCTCGCTCGGAATACCTCTTTTACCAAAGAGCAAGTCTCGGGAAAGGTTCAAAATTTTCAATTGAGGAAACAATCTTAAAACTAATCGCTTTTGCAAAGGTATATTTCTCATTATTATCCACCACACCGTCTGGCCTTGGAATTCAACCTTACGTAGCTAAAGTTGTATTAGTACAGCTGTGTATTGTCAACTGCAGCGAGCGAATAATCGGATTCCACGAAAGCCCATTATAAGCCAGCAGTTTAAACCAATGTATCAAATATTCATCATTAATTTGGTTTTCGGGCGATAACTGACCGCATTTGCCACCGAAGACGACGTAACGCGCTGCGTTCGCACAAACAAAAGGATTTTTACCTCAAAAGCTTAACAGATTGCTGGTAAAAAATACGTGAACAAAATTTGTAAACTGAGCCATTTGTGTTGGCTGTATACCACTTCGGAAAAAAGTTTTTCGGAGGAGGTATCAAGAATGTGTATGGAAATATTCCATGTTAAAATATACCCAAAAGCTTTCGTCAAATAAAAATATTTGCATGAAGCGTCGTCCGTCGTACCGTGAAGTAAGTCCCTGCGCTTATATTACATGCAATACAGCATGGTACTCTCTCCTACGGAGGAAGCATGCCGTAAGTTTAGACCGATATTTACCAATAAGGGCAGAAATTGTAGCTTGCCACATTCCAACTAAAATATCTATAGAATGTGCGGTTGTACACAACACACCAATACACACCCTGTGTGCATGCAGCAGGTTTGTATAACTAACCTAACATTAACAGACAAATAAAGCATTTGAAATACACAAAACATAACGAGTGAAAAGTGGCCGCTTGGAAGCCTAAGTTTTTAATTCGTACAAATACCTGAAAATGTGGCAGAATTTAGCCTTCAGCACGAAGCGAGGTAATAAACAGTTAAGGTCACAAGTCAAAAGCATGACAAAACACGCTTAAACTAACAACGTGTATTTGTGATGACCTTGGGGTGGTTTTCAAGCACTTGTTACTTGCCCGAGTGAATCACAAAGAGACTGGGATTGTGTGAAGATAGGAAATTGTCACGCGATATTTTTCCGGCTTATAGTTTAAGTTTGAACAAGACACAAAACTTACTGGAATTGGCCATGAAGTAACTCTGCACTTGACTACATCATGTGAAATGAGTAACTGTGAATCAAAGTATAAAAATGTTACGTTAGCCATAGGTTTGTAGTGTTCTGCAGTCTCGTATACGTATTAGAAAGGCACAATCAAAGTTTTGGGTATATACTATATAGAAGGGGTGGCCAAACTGCGGCTCTTTGAGCCTTTGATTGCGTCTCCTTTATGTTGCACATATGTTCCCCGTATTGCCCAGTTGTTTAACCTGATTATAAAACAATGCATTCTATCACGTATTAACAATAGACTGACTGTTTGTAATAACCAAGGTACGTTCCGAAAAACGAAACAAATATTATTGTACAAAAGCGTGTTCGCTTGTGCATTGTAGTCAAAAATATTTAGACTGACAGTATCACCACACAACTTTAATCATTATTTTATAGAGCGTACACTTCATTGTGAGTGAATAAATTCGTTTTTGATTTTTTGTGTTGCGACTCTTTTAAAACTAAGTTTCATGATATGCGGCTCGAGCATGAAGCCGGTCTGGCCACCCCTGATATAGCATCAATGTGTCAAAGTAGGTTTAATAATAATAGAATAAACCATTTATCAATACGAAATGCTTACCACCAAACCAAGTCGTACAGAAATCAGTTACATTTTTGTGGAAAAAGATTTTTACGTTGAATGCGGCATAACATAAAAGCCCTCGCTCGGAATACCTCTTTTACCAAAGAGCAAGTCTCGGAAAAGGTTTAAAATTTTCAACTGAGGAAACAATCAGGCGTATACAACAACAATTGGCGCCCAAAATACAAACGCCAACTAGCGAAAAAAGTTTCTTGACAAATTTTCCACAAGATGCTGCTAAAGAAACTAAGCGATATCAAAAGCGACTCTTAAATGTGGGTTAAAGGTCGTGTATAGTTAGCCGCCGTGAAGGGTGCATTCTTACCAAAGTAGGCACTTTACAACTATACCATGCTTAGTGAAAAGGGCATACGTTTTTGTGCGTTAAGATTCTTGCTTCACACATAAGTAGTTCATTGTGTAATAAACTGTTGTACCGGTAAGACGCTCGGTAAAGTTTTTAGTGCACATTTCTTGCGTTGTACCATCTATAGCTGTTTTCACTGCTGTGGTCAAGATATGGTCTTTCTACAATTTGAAATCTTTCTATGTTTGAAATCTGGTGATGCGACTGTTAAATTGTATAGTTAGTCTCGTCTTACGAGCAATGCTTGTATATTTCGTCACAAGTTACAAAAGAAGGTAACTCTTTGCGCACAATTATAATACGTGTAATCTCGTCTTTGACGTAACACTGGCTTTAGATCAATCCTGGGCGAATCTGGCCAGCGGGCCGTAGGTTGTAATCGCTGGTGTATTATAGCAACCACCAATATGGAGAAAAGACAATCATAACAGGAGGGACTAAAAGTTGAAAAGAAATAAAGAATTCGGGGAAATTAAGTTTGAAAGAAAAAAATATGACGGGTTGGCCTACGTTGGAAAGAAAAGGCTTTTTAAACTACATTATTCGGCAAATACTGTTTCTATTTGAATTAGATTCGTGTGTGGCAAAAATGTGGGCAAAGACTCAGAATTGCCAAGATTTTCACAAAAGGAATGCTAGATGGGTAAACCTTTTAAATGTCGATGTATAAAGAGATTCTTGCGAGATTCAATGTCAGGACAAATTACTTAACAGCCATATTGTTCAACGTTAAATCCTTCAAACTTTATCTTACATTTTTCTTGACAAGCTATTCCCACAAAACTGTTGCAACAAAACAGTCTATGTAAAAACGTGACATTGTAAAAACAACATGGACAAGCACGGTTGACAATATACCCCGTTTCAGGCACAGTTAACAACCTACACTGATGATGACAACATTGATAGTTTAAACGTCTGCATGGTGTATTTTATGTACACAAGTTCTGGAAGTTATGTTTTTAATTAAACAATGGACCAATATATCAGATAAACGTGTTTTGATTTGTCAAGGCATGTCAAAACTAATGCTTTACACATTTATATCCAAGGCATTTCAAGCTAGTTAGTTTTTGGGAATATTTTCAAGTTAGCTTTTGGGAATCAAAGTAAACTTCTGAGCGGATTATTACCACCAGGGCTATTGCTGCAAAGCCTATTTCCGCTAATCAATGTTATAGCTGTAGCAAACAAACAATCGTTGCAGGGTGAATCACGCTTAAAACGTTTGTTAGGCGATGCCGCAAACTGACCTTCTTTACAACCATTCGACGACGTGCGATGTCGATCTTCGGCCCACACACTGTGCAAACGACTCTAGGTGAATCACGACCCAGTAGTGGTCTTGAATTCGAGGAATTGTCCCGCTAGTATCAACTTGTTTTGACCTGACGAAAACCAGCCTAGTGAACTCAGATTGAAAGTAAGCATACAAGCGACGAGTCGATTGTGACGTAACAAAGAACTAGCGCGACCCTCCTACCAAGAAGGTATAGGGGTGATTGCGGTTTATTACGTAACAGTGGACACGTTTTTTTGGTGTAAGGCGTCCCAGGAGGCGTTTGGGGTTAAAATTAAACAGTGCATTCCGCAAGTAAAGAATTTGTAGAAAGTTTTAAACCTGTATCACAATTAAAATCATAATTTACAATACCGTTATTTTTTGAACAATCAATTTTTACATTTGTGAAACGACATTTTAAAACTAATTTTCGTTGCAAAACACTTTTAAGGTAACAATGCATTTAATGTCTATAAAGTGTAAATATATTTTTCACAGAGTTGCAAAAATAGACATGTTTCAAATAAAAGTGCTTATTAAGCGTAATAATATGACAAGGAAGACAAAAAAATAACCGAAACACTGCTACAATTCAACATTTAGAACAACATGTGCGCTTGTTTCGCTTTTTAGTCATAGACATGCAGAGCAATAACTAAAGAGAATTTTGGTTTGAACTGACTGGTTCTAAGGATAATTATTTATAGAAAAGAAATACGTGCGTTGGTGTTTGGAGGTCTTGGACCACACTAAGCCTTCGTTTATAGCTTGTGGCCTGACTAGTTAACTTTTTTATTAATAGCAACAAACGATCAAATATAGTCTGACTAAATTATAAACCAAAAATGGATTTCTAAACATTAAAAATGGTTTAAAGATATTGATCGTAAAATAGATTGGAACAGTTTCAACTTGTCATGTGTGTAAATCCATTTTCGCTCTGGCCTTTTATAAACAATACAACTAAAAAGGAAAGCGGTATTTTTGAAGCTTTTGTTATAAATATAAGTGTTTCATTTTGGAATATGGCAAATAGTTGTACCGCCTGTTTTTGGTATCGAAGCTTTCCACAGAATTGTAATCCTTTTGAAAACAATCGCGCGAAAAAGGAAATCCCCCCCCCCATTTTGGAATATGGCAAATAGTTGTACCGCCTGTTTTTGGTATCGAAGTTTTCCACAGAATTGTAATCCTTTTGTAAACAATCACGCGAAAAAGGAAAGTGGTATTTTTGTAGCTTTTGATATAAATACAAAATATTCTGTTTGGAATACATATATGCTGAATTGTCAAAAGTTTTTCACATGAAATGGCATCTAAATGTGGCTCCATTTAAAGACATTCTCTTGTTACCCCCCCCCCAAAAGTTTTTCACATGAAATGGCATCTAAATGTGGCTCCATTTAAAGAGATTATCAAAAGTCCTAAGGAACAAATGTTTAGCGTAAAACCTCGAAATTAAGTTACATCACTACCCGAATTATGGAAAAGTAATCTATTCCATACAACAAAATATTAACAAATAGATTAAACATTCCTCCCCCCCCCCCAGTCCTAAGGAACAAATGTTTAGCGTAAAACCTCGAAATTAAGTTACACCACTACCCGAATTATGGAAATGTAATATAATACCTTTCAACAAAATATTAACAAATAGATTAAAAATTCCTTACGAAACATGCACTATCACACAGTTTTCAGACGCATGCATTCAATGCAACATCTGCAAAAATTTTACCAGTCACGACATTTTTGCACGAATTTTTTTAAATCCATACTAATCACGTATAAAAGCCTAATTGTTTGCTGAACAACTTTTAAAGGTTTTTTAACAAAATTGAAACTTTGTTCAACCGTTTTCCGCGTAAATCCATCTTCGGGCAAAAATTAAGTCTTTCCAAAAATCTTTTTCGCAGGGGTACATGAAAAGAGGAATTTAAAAAAACTAAGTGCACGAAGCGGAACCAGTTCGTTAGTTACATCATAATGTAGTGTTGTGACGCAAACGCGGGAAAGGTTTGCAACCTGCGTGAATCAAAAATTAGGCGGAACAAAATTTCGATTGAACCATATCCAAAATCTATGGATTTTTTTTATCAAAATTTGTGAAAACATAGCTGCTGGAATTTACGCAGTTTTCATTTTAGTTGTGCCAAAAATCTGTTAAAAAAAACACGTAGGCCAGAAATTTTTCCGCAATCTCATGGAAATTTTCTGTCTAAATTTTAAAGAATTTGCTGTTCGTTCACGAAGTTTTGAAGATAATCGTCTTTATGATTTAAGTGCATACATAAAGGCACGAAATTTAGTAACTTTTAGGAATTTTAAAGTTTGAAATTTGTTTTCGATGTTTAGAAAAAAGTTTTTTTTGCAACCTTTTCAATTTAAAAGTAAACAATAATAAAGCATTATTCAATGAATGGTAAGCTTTTTTGCGAAAAATATTATATCGACACTTAATTTAAACGGTGTTTATTTCAATTGTGGACCAAATCTGTGTTTTTGTTCCTCAAGTATTTGAAGACACAATTAACGTTAAATGGTAGTTATTAAGTGTTGCCGTTTGCCCAGAAAAACATATATTGTCTGCTTTTTTAGTCTTATATCCACGAATGTTCCCAAAACGCTGACCAGGATGCTCGATTTAGCAAAAAACAATCAAAAAATATATTTGTTTATTAAAATCAAAGCAAGGGATACAAATATAAAGGTTGAAACCGAGCCAAAGTACGCAAGAATCATTTATCAAAGGCGCAAAATATCCTGCATTGAGCAACGGGCCAACGGTTCGTAAAACTTTAACTAAGTACAGCAGGTCAACTAGCACGACGAGATATATCAGGCAAATGGGTTAAAATTAACCGTAAGATCATACTGGGTCGCGATGCCAAGCGTGTCAATCACGACAAAAATAGCCAACTGTAGCATGATACACCACGGTTTCAAACCATTCATAGCAAGTACTGAGGTTTTTTAAACTCGTTGCCACGTCAGAAGGTAACACATCTCCTAGTCGCAAAATATTGGCACGCAACGGCATTTACTCATTTTTACTGTTAAATGTTATGTAAATGCATTTAGGTTGCATTTATTTTTAGAAACTCACGTTTTAAAATCGACCTTTTGAACCTTAAATATCTTGTCAAAAAACGTTCTAATCAATCTAATGCAATGATATGTTCATTTTAACGACTTTTGCCCATCTTAGTACGCATTTTCAGAATATTGTCAATTCCACTGTAAAGTAGCACAGCTAAATAAGAGTTACTTTTTTGTAACCGAAAGTCACTGGTCAAAATGCATTTTTATCGGAAATTTAATGTGAGATTTCCTATATGCTTATGTCATTCCACTGAAACATCCATGTAGCTTAAAAGAAAACTTTATTTTGGAAACAATACTCACACCGACTCAGAAAAACAAACCAAACCACGCGATGGAAAGTGACGTCACTCCGAAACATTGCTTCAACTTGGATTAAGATGTATAAAAAAGAAAAATGGTACTTTTTCAATCAAAATCTGTGACTTTTTTGTAAATGCAGGGGTATTTTAAATTTATGGCGCCATCAACCATCTGGCATCTAATTTCGCTGCTAAAAGGCTTTTTGGAAGCCAAACAAAAATTAAAATTATTTATGCCAGGTTTGCAAAATTTGAATAGGGCCAGTCTGTGGCCCAACTGCTGTCAAAACATAAACCAAAAATGGCCTACAGCTTGAAAATATGTATTTAAAGAAGTTTAACAAGTGGTGATTTTTGAATCAGATTTGAAATACATTGAATTCGAAGAACAATCCAATTAACCTTAATCCGCTTTAAGTCACGTCACTTTCACTCTTATTGAAGAAATCGCGCGGTAGAATTTGTTTACATTCAACGATATAAAACTGCCTCGATATATAAATTCTCATACGTTTAAACTATGCGTGGGTGCCCACTTCAGTAGAGAAGTAGACAGACCTTAAAATCCGTTTTCTTTCTTTTTTGGCTATATGGATTTGCACCTGAATGCAATTACTCATAATAAGCCGCTTAGGATTCTCAGGACAACACATGGGGCGTAGGCGGGATTCGAACCCACAAACGTATGAGGGCATAGTGAGTAACATTCCGCCTTACTTAATACACACGGAAAACTAATCCCCTAAAATGTTCAATATTAACGTATTTGACATGCTTGAAAAGTGTTGACATAAACAATAGCATAGCACTTTAGCCGATATTTTGCGCAAAAATGGTGTAAAAATGCGACAGAATTGAACATATCGCCAAAATCAACAAACTTTATTAAGTAGACTGGGTTTCGTAGAACGCATTATTAGCATACAAAAACAAATTAATTTCCACAGGTTTTCGGAAGTGGGTGTGGCATCCGCCAAATTACCGCCCATTTTCTGCAAAACATGAAACAAATTCCAAACTAACAACATGTTCTTCGCAGTAAATGTTGCTAATGTTTATGCAAACATTGATTCCTAGCAAAACATCCGCACGCATGCAAGCGGAACCGGTAAGTGATGACGTCAAAATTGCGTGTCATTACACCAAAAGGGTGTTTGACCCCGAGGTGAGGCGTCAGTTCGGTGAAAAAAGTTGACGTTTTTGAAACACGTTTACGAAGAACAAAATTAGATGCTGGATTGGAAACATGTTTTCTCATCCAAGGTTTTTCGATTTCAGTGAATTTATCCGGTAATAGTTTTTATTTTAAAATCAACAACTGAGGTAAGATGCGTAATGTTTTGTTTATTGCACGAAGTGAGAATGATGCAATAGTTTGAAAAAATGCAAATCCCATTTTTAATTTTAGTCGCAAAGTCTTGCACCAAAGGCAACGGTTTGTGATAAAACGCTACGTTAACAAATACCCCATGTACAATCCATATTAGAATATGTTTTTGAACACGCAATGAATGTATGCTAGAAAAAAAAGTTTCATAAGCAAAATACAAGCTGGTATCTCAGTGGAAAACACCATCAACAAAATTCCATACGTATGTCGGATAATATTTTCTAGTTCAGAATATTTAAAACTGTGAATTATTTGCCCTAAGAAACTTGCTTTGTACCCGAAATCACACATCAGAAATGCAAACGTCCAAGTTAATTCGTTTTTTAAGCTTCAGAAAAATCGATGTATCATGAATTTGAATTCACAGGACTTTTACATTTCTACGAATTCACTCATTTTAAGTGGTTATTGAAGTCCCAGATTTAGGTCAGTTTTGACATTTTTGAATTCCAAAAAAAAATTCTAAATACTTAAACTTCCAGAAGTAAACTTTGGAACGTCATATGTAAACGTTGTATTCTATTTTGAACTTTTGGGAGTGGGCGTTTAATTGAAGTGTCATACTTCCCAACGCAATATTGCCATTTCTGTATCCTAATGACTATTAAACTTCTTGAACTTTTGCCAAAGCGGTTGCTGCCTTCAAGCAACAATAATTGCTGCCAACTGTAATTACGCGTTTGGTAACAGACTTTTTTGGATTTTTTGGCGTCGTCAAAGGCAGACAAAGACGGTTTCCGTATAAAGCATTGAATCAAGCATTTGGAAAACATACACAAACATGGCCTTAGAAAAAGATAGAGTAACGCAATGTCATTAGTGCGTAACTGCAATTATATGACCAAGTTTTTGCGTTTATGGGTATCGTAAAATATAGTAAAGCACATAGCATTTGTAAATGCCAACTTATAAGTGACAAACTTGCGGTTATATAAAATAAAAATAACATCAATATGATCCGATTTTCAATTTAGGGATTTTTAGTCGACAAAACGCAACAGATATATACATGTAGAAACTCAATACGCCGAGGCTGCTATTTGTCACCACAATTTTAACATTCGAACACCAACATTCAGGCCTGTAAAGTTGGTGATATGAAACTGTATACAGAGCTGACGTTAAAACGTGCGTCTTTAAAATGTGGAGGCGTATTGAACGTTCTTCATGTGGTGTTGATGCCGTTTGATGTGACATGAAAGCTATGTGATCACGTTTTTATTAGGGAACTCTACCCATAAATTCATGTAAGTACATGGTGCACATTTTCGACGTAACAGCTATTCTTCAAAGAGAAATTAAATGTACATATACTCAGAATGTGACTTCAACCTAAATCAGAAATCAAGTCATAGTCTTAAGCCCCCCCCCCCCATAAATTCATGTAAGTACATGGTGCACATTTTCGACGTAACAGCTATTTTTCAAAGAGAAATTAAGTGTACATATACTCACAATGTGACATCAACCTAAATCAGAAATCAAGTCATAGTCTTAAGCGTGAACAGATTTAATGTCAGCTTTTTATATTAAATGCACACTATACCCCAGCTTTTGTAAGGGCAAATGCAATTTTTTTGCAATTGAAAACAGTGAATCACGTGGTTGCGTCGCCAAGAAAGGAACGTAATAATGAACGTTTACAGTCGAGTGACAACTTCACTTATAAAAATCAGATCGTGTTTTTAAATAGAAAATTTAAGTTGTTTCCCACTGAACTACGTGACACAACAGAGTTCAACAAACTGAGTCAAAACATCCTTTGGTTTCGTGTAGGGGGAACAGAAGCGAACATAAATAGATGGAAAGCCGAAATTGTCTGGTCATTTCGAACGCAATTATAGTGTAAAGTGTCGTAAATCTTTCTGTCCCTTGAACCTCTATTAGGTGTTTTCCACGATAGCCAGTATTTCACCTATAATATCATGTGAACCAATTCAGGCCTACGTAACATTTTACTTTCTGGTTTAAGTGTGTTGTCTTTTTTACGTGTTGCAATCCCCCAGTCAAAGTCATAAAAGTCGGTTAATTTTTGCCCAAATTCCGATTGCCTACGATCACAGTATGAATAGTAGCTTCTTGCATATTTGTAAAACAGTACATTGAAAAGCAACTGAAAAAGGATTAGATCTTTATAGGTGACGTCAAAACGTTATGACGCCTACTGAAAGTTCTGACGTCATTAGTTCAAAACTTTCCGAAACTTCCCATCCTTAACAGGCGGGGCAAAAGCATGTTGGTTTATAAGGCCCATTCGGGGCAACTGCTTTTGTAAGTTTGACTTTTAACATGACTGTGCAGTTTCGTTGGTACTTTTTAATTGCTTGAAGTTAGAAACTATGATGATAGCGTCCAAATTTATATCATTTAAATTATTGTGGTGACTTTCAAATTGAAGTTCTCAATACAACTTGATTAAATGCGCGACATAGATGACATTATAGCACGATAATTGTCATAATTTGGTTTAAATTTTAATTGTAAGCACTGAAAAACTAGAAACTAAATGAAGTTAATACAATCAAGACAATTTGATAAAGCAGGGGTGTGCAACCTTTGTCACTGTGGGGCCAAATATAATTACCGTAGTTGTATCGCGGGTAGTTGTACCGTAGTTGTATCGCGGTACCTTTATATAACACAATGTGATTTTACTTTGCTGCATACCAAATATGTCTATATTTAATCAACGCACACCCATGTCTTAAGGCACAAAAATAGGACTGATTTTGAAACTGTACGCTATTATTTCAAAACGTAACCAACTGCGTGATTTGATACAGCACAAACAAAACGGACAACCCAGGGTCTAGGTTCCATATGTTTGCCTGATGTCGAACCAAAGGGCCATCGAAGAAATCAACATGGTTGTTTTTCATAACAATTGGTAAAGTATTGTTTTGTCACGATTCTCCCTCTACCCCAGTGACGCTAAAACGCCCTTTAGTATGCACTCTTCAAACTTGTACGTTTATTACCCCCCCCCCTGTTTTTCATAACAATTGGTAAAGTATTGTTTTGTCACGATTCTCCCCAGTGACACTAAAACGCCGTTTAGTATGCACTCTTCAGACTTATACGTTTATTGTTCGGGGAAGGCATTTTCTCCTATTTTGCACACGATATAGCTAACCTTGAACAACGATAAAATTAGTTGAACTTTAACTTTTGGTTGCTCACTCACGGTTTTAGGCAAGGAAAGACAAGACAACAAACATAATTAACACAGACATCGATTTCAGAGGTATATAAAATCATGCAGACTTTGCTTAATAAGAATATTACGATGTAACTGATGTTGCAATGTCCTAAAAAGTGATTCCGTTAATATCTTTAAATTTGCTTTTACTGAACAAGATACGGTCTTAGGGCAATGTGCAAATTTAATACAAGGAACACGTGTGTTGAGAAGACGTAAGCAAGCGTCGTTGAAGCAATACATATGGTAGTACGACGGAAATCAGTCGCGGCCTTAACGCAACACGCTTTGCCTTTTTTCTTTCTCTCTCTACATGTTAAAGTGTGTTTTGCTATTTAAATAGCGTGCCGGGCCTCTGCAATTCACTTCACGTGGCGACAAGATGCAAGATAGAAAGCAATAGGTTTTGCTGAATTGTGAATGCTGTTGAATATAATCTTATTTTTCATGTATGTAACGCTGTGTGTTATCTTTTCAGCTTGTACTGAAATAGGAGTTATAACATTGCTTGTGAAAGCTCATTAAAGCTACAACGAAGAGTACAATATGGACAAAACAAGGTAATTTGCTTCAATAGAGTTTTGTTATTGCAATATAAAGGTCAATGTACTACTAATTTGCAAAAACTTTTGCACTGTTGTTCAACAAATTTCTATCTGCGATTACATTAATGCATACTGCAGTCCTTTGACAATTGTTAAATCTTTTCTAGTTCACCGAAAATTCAAATGACAACTTCTCGTGAAGATTGGAAAGCTGTTCGCGATTGCTTCGTCAATTCTTTCCGTCACTACCCGCTTTACAAATACATGGTACTGGACCCACTAAAGAGGGACGCCTTCCTTCGCGCCTACCTCGACGCCAATTATGACGTCACAGTCGGTAGTGGGGAGGGGATTTTGTTGGGAGTCAAAGTTGTGGAAGGTTGTATGGAAAAAATGGTGGGTGGTGTGTTGTTTGTACCGCCATCTAGCGACGGATGTGGATGGGCGATCGGAAGTGACGAGCCTTACTGGAGAGCTTACGACAAACATGGACTAGGCAGGATTTCACCAGAAGGCCTGGAGCGTGTAAAAAGGTGATTACTAATTTAATTTCCCTCCTAGGCATAAGTTAAGTAACCATGAGCGTCCACAAATTAAAAGAACACATTCATAATGACAGGAATTCCAAAAAACCTTTAAAAACTGATTTCGTTATGTTAGTAACTTTGGCATGAAAAAGTTGTAAGATACAATAGCAAACAAATCTGTTTCTTTTAATTGTAGATATGAAGCATGGGAAAACGACCACATCTGCACAAAGCTGGGTCAAAGTCGTATTCCTATGTGGAATGGCTTATTCTGTTCAATCGACCCTCAATACGCATCCAAAGGTGTAGGAACAGCAGTGTACAAAGAAGCAATTCGTATTATGTCTCAAGACTGGGCCAAACGACGCGCAACAGCCATAGCCCGACCTCAAGTCAACAAGGACAAAAAACTGATCAAACAAAGTTCGCTTGGCCAAATGGATAAACCCAACTTGGACAACGACGCAACTTTGGTACGAAAATTCATCCGAAGCCTGTCTCTTAAAAATCTGCACTACAATGCACTTCTCCATCACCGAGTTACGCCTAACTGCTATAACTACAAGTCAAACCAAAATAGCCTTGCCAAACCTGAGGATGACAACTCCAGTGCTCCTCTTGTGGTAGCAATCAGCCACAGCGACCGCGCTGCAGGTTTTCATGCGTCAAACGGTTTCAATCCTATTCTGCGAATTCCCTACTGTGACGTACAAGGCAATGTGGTTTTCTACACCCACGTATTAGCGCTTGATCCGTTCTGCACCGGCAAGGTTAATCAGTGTAAAGACAGTTTTTGCGGGAAAACAAAGTGTGTTTCACCGCCTGAAATTGCTTTTTCAACGGATACAAAACCACTCGAGCTGTGCTAACTTATAGCTATGTTTATTTTTCGTTGTTTAATATGTTGGATTTTTTATTGCTTCTCCGTTATGGCGTCGTTTCACCGAATATACAACGCAGACAAAATTATTTGATGGTGTAATGAATATTAGAAGATTTTGATACGATTTTAAAGTGGTTGATTTTACTCAACATATGCTAGAGCGAGTTATACACCACAACATCAAAAATCAGGCTGACGTCAATACCACTTTGAAAGAAAATTAAAAGGGTAACGAAACAACTGTGCCATTAACAGTGTACAGAAAGGCGCCAGCAAACATCAGAACCCAATCTATTAGCGATTTGTCACCAAGTCTCCCAAAACATTGAGTTATGCACTTGATATTAGGGTGCCATTGCCTATTACAGAGTATCAACCCAATGTGGAAGCACCATAGTGATACAAAACAACCAGAATGCTGTACACTTGTGTGCAGCCGCTTCACCAAGTGATGCCTGGTGACTTATACCGTTCCTAGTCGCAAAACAGTTTGGTTTCCTCTTGTGCGTATCAAACAAAGGTAAATGAAAAATCAATATAAAGGTTTATAAACATGCGAAGTTGATGATAGATTTCATTCACATCACGCAATTTAAATTAAACATTACTTCCTAGATGTTTCGGACACTTTTGAAATCATAATCGTATTCGTATACACTGATTATATGGCATCAAATTCGTTTTGCTAGCCTGGACTCCAGCACCACAATGGGCATGGCAGCAAACAATACAGTTGAGCTGTTTGCTTTGTGTATTCAACGTGACACAGGCAAACATACGCTATACCCATGTGGGAAGTTTTAACACGAAACCATAAAGCATAGCTAGTGGCTTTCATCATATATGTGATTCTTGTTTGATAAGACCACGGGCTGTACATGCAAAAGCATCAAGCCAGTAAACGATGTACACACTGTTTAGACCTCTAAGGTCTCATCAGTGCAGCTGGTGACGAGAGATAAGCCATGTTGGCTGGTGTAGCCATCCAACGGTATTCCAGTTTGTTGGGAGTAACAGGCTACAAAGCCATGCTTATTCTGTTCGATGACGCAACTGGGCATAAACCACAGAGGAAACTGGCTCACAGTGGCCAAGCACCTGCGTAGGAACCAAAAGGATGTCGGCTCAGTGTCACAGTATCAATGTAAAAGTATCAAGTCATTAAATGATGAACTGTATTTAGTCATTACCAAAAATTTTCAAAACTATTGAGGCGTTAATTGTTTTTGTCAGTCAAACCCCCCACAGAGGCGGGTTAATAAACGTTTCTTGGAATTGAGGACAAAGATAGTAGTCAAGAACTAAGGTCGGCAAATCCTTGGCTTTGTCGATTTAGTGGAGAAAATAGACAATAACTACGGTAAATGCTGTTACTAGAAAGGCAAACCAATCGTGCGGAAAATTCGGTACTTCTCATGAGACAATAATTTTGAAAAGGTTTTCAAATCTGTTTTGATTTTTCAGACGCTCACGCAATAACTCCAAAAGTAATGCTAATATTATTGGACCAACGAGCTTGGACGGGATGCATCCATGAGTTTTGTTGGTATTTTACCTAGCAAGACAAATTAATGCCATAGAATGCAAATCAATAGAAAGTAATTTATAAGTTGCAGACAGATATGTCATTCCTATCACATCTCTTTATGTCTTTGGGTATATTCCCACCATACTTTGCCCCATCAAGATCATCGCCGATATAGCAAACATGACAATGTGTGGTAAGTCAACATACACTTTTGGTACAAAGGTCCAGCAATACATTATTTTGTTTGTCTTTTCTCTAGAGGAGGGTGGTGTGAGTTCAAGCGGTGTAGCTGCGACGCGTTTGGTCATGATCCACCCTCCGCTGTTTTTGGCTCCATAACGTTTTAACGTTGCGCATCTTTTTCCGATTTGGTGATTGTTTTAGTGCAATTGTGTTGCTATGTTTTCTTTCACCGGGCGAAATAAACTCAACACATCTCAACATTAAAAAGTTTGGAAATTATCGACAATAACTAAGTTTAAAAGTTTTCAATGAAATTGATAAGTTGATTTTATTATTGTGCTAAAAAATCTCATCTCCACTCCAATAGCCTTGACGGCCAGTGTTTTTACAAAATTTGCCTAATATAAGGACTAATGCTGTATGTACCACCTATTGGTATTTGGCAAATAGGACACCATGGCGCCTATTTCAGTCAATTTTCAACCGCAATTCTAAACATTGTGAAATCGTGAGTCATCGGATTATCTCAACGTTTACCGGCACGCAGCATTCACAAAGCAAACTATAATTTTGGCGCGAATTTCCACCCGAATTCGGCTCGACAAACCCCCACGCAAAGCTTTGATATTACTCATATTGACTGTTTAAGTCAGGAACTTTCAAGGGCAAATGATTTCGTACATCTAGTTATACAAAACAACTTAAAGTAGGCCTAATCCATCCCACCAATGCAAAGGAATACAATAGTGATTGGTAGCAAGTGAAGTTAATCACGCAGGATGTCCATGTGAATTGCAATTGTGTTTGAGAATCAAAATTTAAATGAGGTTTATAGGTTTAAGACAAATTAGCTACCAAGTATAAAACTTATAATTTCTTACGCAAAAACAGCTTATATCGCAATTCAAGCAGATTCAGCAGTAAGCCTATTCAGCTGGCCAATAGCTTTTTCTTCTGTTATTTGCAGGCTTCGAACGCAGGACGCTCCCGATGATAACGAATACCGATCAAAGTTTTTTATTACTGTATATATCAGGCGCGCTGGACCATTCGGCCAAACTTCTGCCTGGCTGTTATATGACGTGAAAAACAAAAACCAGCCACCCGGTGGTACGACGCATAAACTATTGTGCAAACACAGAAATTGCTCAGCGGTGTTGGCATAGTACTAGCGCTAAATAAACACCTCAAGTATTTTTGTACCCCGCATAGTTGCATAACGTTGGTAAACATTGAAATGGATAGGTCTGTTTTCGCACAGTTCATGGCCAAATATTTCAGCACATTGACAAACCAAATGAGTCACCGAATTTAGCGAGGCTGCAACACACAAAAGGGTATGGACATAGCAGCACGAAACCACGCACGGAATGAGATTCTCAAACAGGGGCCAATAAACGCCCACACACATCCGACACCAGTCAAGGACAAACGCTTGGTAAACTTCCTAAAACGCGGTATTTCAAGGTCGTATTTGGACTGACAAAGTGTGGCGTTTAGATCCAGGTTTACACTATAATAAATGCATGAAGCAGGCCAAAAAATTAATGATGATAAAAATAACGGCCCAAATAAACGTAAAAAGCAATATACTTTATTGTTCCAACGTTTTGGAAAATGCTGCCACCATCAGTGGTATGCTATTTTTACGTCCATTTAGGCCGTCATTTTTATCATCAAATGTGTGAACAGGTCTGAGCATATAGTGTGCCAATGCAAAAAAAGTTGTCTAAATGGTAACGCATGTACAAAAATGTTTTGATAATTTACTGAAACTTGTTTTTTATCTTACTAACACAGTTTTATGTGACATGTTGTTATTCTGCAATGGGACATATCTAACGATATGTATAAGCTGCTTTAGTTGGTATCAGTGACACACACATGAGGGTAATTGCCAAAACAATAACGCAACAGTTATCAGTTATCACCTTGTTCCTTAGGCAGCGAAAACAACGAATTTTCCCTTGTTATAGCCAACTGACCAGGCAAAATCAAGTAAAATTGTTTCATACAACAACGGTTGTTGGGACATTAATAGCAAGTTCTACACTGGCAATGGCGTACAATAGAACTGGTTTTATAACAAAATCTACAAAGTCAGCAACAAGGTAACAAACTTTAGCCATTGAACTTTCCCTAACGTCTTAGTTTAGTTAGTTATCTATTTTGCCTCCATTAAGTTACAAAAATGAAGCAAAACAACAAAACTAGAACTTACTTTGCAGCATTTTCTTATAGATCCATTTTGCAGCTTTTAAACCAGTTAACAAACTTTGCTGTGCAACAAACGCTATCAGGTCTTTGGCTGGTCAGTTGGAAAAACGCCAAGAAGTCGTTAATTAAAGCCTATGGCATCAAACTAAGAACAAACATGGCGCCATTCATACAACACAAAGGCAAAATGCTTTTGACCAACCAGCAAGCAGTGTTACAACATGTGACACTTATTCGTCATAGTTAACAACAATCAATCTCTTTCACGCAACAATTGAATTGTTCCCAAATATTCACATCACGGGTCGCGGTCAATAGCCATAAAGACTCAATTTACACTCTCTTGAAATAAAATTATTTACAGCGAAAATTTTCCCTCTTTTGGTTGATAAATGGAAAGAGAACAGGAAAGAGAAAGTAACATTGATTTAATTCCCAGTACCTTGCCTTTAATTTTCAGAATTTTAGGGAGTTGGTTGCTGCCTGCTGGAAAAACATTTTAAAACGATTGATTATATTTGGCACACCTTTAAAACTGGTTCCTTGAATTTAGTCTGGGAAGAGGTAAAACCACATTCAAATTAGTCGTATTGATTTTTTGTACAAAGCTAGCTAAATTAACACTGTTTGTATTATAAGTTTAGTTTCTGTTCAAGGCTAAGGAATTGTTTGCTTTCTCCGGCTAATGCCTTTTTCTTATAAAGCGGCGCGAAGGACTATAAAATTTCAGTTCGAGATTGCACAGCGCAGTGTCTAGTCATGCTTAGGCGATTGTGCTATTTGTCTTTGGTACAGCATGGTATAGTTGATTTTTCAGTGATGCATTTATATTCAGGTACTTAAGGCAAAAATCTGTATTCCTGAACACGAAAACAATATTTCAGATGAAATGTCTGTTGCTTGGTAAGTTTTGTTTGTGATAGTAATTAAATCAACTGTTCCATTTGAGAATAACACAAGTTGCTGTAGAAACGTCATGTTCTATACAAATAAGTTATTTTAACTAGTTTGTTTCTCGTAAGAATCTTTAAAACCATGAATTGTGTACCTAAAGTTTTAGTGCGTGTTGAGCAATTTCGTGTTTCTTAAGACGCATTGTTGTGGGCAATACATATAAACTACCTATGTAAGTTGTTGCCTAAAGTCTGAATATTTTTGCAAATCAGAACACAGCAAATTTGTTTTACAGTGAGGCAAAAATTCAGATGACAACTTCACGTGAAGATTGGAATGCTGTTCGCGATTGCTTCGTCAATTCCTTCCGCCACTACCCGCTGTACAAATACATGGTACCCGACCCATTAAAGAGGGACGCCTTCCTTCGCGCCTACCTCGACGCTAATTATGACGTCACAGTC
>QLIY01001303.1:0-43635 GCA_003260075.1 Phallusia mammillata | reverse complement strand
TCGAGTCGGACTCGAGTCGAGTCACTGACTCGAGTCTCCCCATCACTGCTATTTGGGGTGAGAATATTTGGGGTTCCTGATGAAGGCGTCTTGTATAGGACGTCGAAACGTCGATTGTTTACAATAAAACTGATGGATGAGCAATACTTGGTCATACATTATGCCCGGCAGCAATAGCTTATATCATCAACTGGTTTATACCCGTTAGGCCTAGTCTAGTTTTAAACTTTATCGCCATCACTCGACTTCCATAAGAAAGATATTTATGTTTTGATAAAAAGTAACGATGCGAAAGTTTCAAGGTTAGCCTACATAGCGAATTTTGTTACATGTTGCCCTGAGCTTTTTGCCGTTTTCGAGTTTGGCGTTTTTTTTTTTAGTTTGGCAACAACGTTTCTGTAGTGACCACAAAACTTTTTAATCCATGATCCCTATATTAAAATAAAATTGTTTGTACGTGGTTCATCCCAAGCGGCCAAAAGTCTGAAAATATTTAAAGTTGTACAGACACAAGCGATTATGTCAGCTTCACCACTTAGGCAGGTTGAAATAGTCATGCCGGTTACTATAATATTTTGAACTGTTGGGAGTCCTTGGGTCATGTTTTAGCTACATTGCATACAGATGAATAAAAAATATTCAAACACACCATTTTGTTCAAAACTTTTATATTTATTTGACGCGTATGTACATTGACAAGGAAATAAGCTATTCTGAATACAGACATCATAGAGTCGAAAGATGGACGAAACTCGCCAGGTGTTACTGCATGCGGCTCGATAGCGGACAAAAAGCTTGCAGCACAAAATGTAGGCGAAACAACGTTTGCAAAAGCGCGAAAAATGTACAAGCTTCGATGCGGCAAAAAAAAACTTCGGAACTGCGGCCGGATTATAAAGTAGCGGATAAAATACATTGGATTCAAACCACGCCAGGAGCGATTCTGTCAGTATGCAGATTTCGGCCTGTTCACTCTTTTATCTTAGTGTTTTTGGGTTTGGGAAGTTGAGAAACTTTTCATTCTTCTTCTTCTTCTTCGTGATTTTTAAACTTTCCAGCTTCCCATTGCATTGCCAGGTTACTTTTTCGCCGATGAACCCGATTTGCTAAGACCACCTGATTTGAAAAAATACAGTGTTACAAAGCAATGTACAACATTGGTCATACAATTTTTGTCTAATTTACGGCCAAAATCGGCTCCTATGTTACCCCAACAAAACATTTCAGGCCATTCAGTATGATCAATTGGTGAAAATTGTAGTATATGTAGGAAACTATAAACGAACTGTTTAGGCCCAAACCTAAACTGAAATTCATAATGATTTTGTACTGATTAAAAAACTGTGCGATTGCTACAAAAATTCGTTATGTACAAATTGTCTGTGTTTCAACAAGGCAAGGGCGCAAAACTTACAGATTTCTTTTTATATTCGGCAGTGGAGCTTGTCACAATTGGTTTGGTGGCAGAGTCAGAAAGCTCCTTTTGTTTCTGGGCCTCCAATTTTTCGTTTACGTCTGTAGAATGCATTTTATTTTATATTTCTTTCTGTAAATATATACTGACACACGAAAAGCGGACAAATGTAAAGTTGGGTAGAATTGAAAAGGATTTAAACTTTTGGGAAGAGTTCCCAATATATCTCCGCCTTCCTTTCACACAAAAAAACAGAACCAATCGTTAAACTTGTTTCATAATATTTTGAAACAGAAATAGGCTTGCACATGTCGCCAAATTCTTTTAGTGGTAACTGTTTTATACCTGTATAATTCTGCCCTGCATTCCTTTGGGATTATTTAGAACCTTTTCAGCGCTAATCTGATGCCAACATAGGTTAATGGCTGTAGTACTCAACAAACTATGCTTTTTTCCTAATACATAGAAAACTTGCCTCCGTTTGGTAAAACTTTCACTGGTCTCCTGTGCACAACTGGTGGAGTTTTAGGTGGTTCTCTCTTTTGAACTACAGGTGATGTGGGAGTTGGAGTTGGCGCCGGTGATCCTTCGACAGAACGACTTTCGACAAGTTGCTGCTTGTTTTTCCACTCTTCTTCTCGTTTCTAAAACCATTTTAGTTATATTTTAACTAAGTTAGTAAACGTTTGATATCAAATGGTCCTAGTTCAATGCACACATAGTATGCATTTTATTACAAAAGAACTTGTCTTTTCTGTACTTTTGGGCTTAGTTTGGACTTTGTTTCCGCTACATTGGGCGTTCAAATGCTATAAGTACATGAAAATATAACCGAGTATTGGCAGCAATGACCTATTGGATGAAAGTATGTCATGTAAAACGAGATTGATTTCTTTTAATTGTTTGATAAGAACAGGGTGGAACCGAGTGGTACAATAAATATCATCACAAGTTTTGCACAGCGTTTGTAACTTGAACTTACAGCCGCTTCTTTTATTTCCAGTTCCATTATAGTTTGTAGACGACTTTTGCTCGACAGGATTTCAAACGATGGACCGGAACGCTGGCGAGTCACAACCATCGTGGTTTTGCTTCCTATGAAAAAATATTGCAAATGATTTAGACGCAATGTTTTTTTAACAATGAATGCTGGTTAACGTATTTTCACATTTCTTTCGGTTTTAAACGGTTTTGGTGTTTGGATCATTGGTAAAACAAACTTTTGACAAAGTGCCTATGTTATACCAGCACTTCTCAATCAATGTAATACACATTAACGTCCCATGGACATTTTACCACCAGTAACCAAACATTACTTGCTTTATATTAGTTAGAACTTGGGGTACTGGGTTGATTCTTTCGTACAGTAGCTTTCAAAAAAACCGAACACAGTCCCTTTTGATTACAACACATATTCCTAACCTCCTGGAGAAGTTGGATCCGATTCTTCCTGCTTCTGGGAGCTTAGTTCAGGAACCGAATCTTTTTTCTCTTCTTCTTCCTGCTCTGAGTGTCCGTTCGTAATAGAGGCGGGTGGTGGTGGGAAACTTTGATTGTTGTGGTTGTTCACAACAAACGACCTCTGCATTAAAATAAGTAGATTTGAGGTAACTGTACTAAGTACCAAAAGCCAAGGCTTTAACACAAGACAAGTTATTGATTTTTTTTCTCTTTTCACTTGGCAAAGTTGTCGGGCCGTTTTCGGGTTAGGTTATAGGGTTTAAGTTTAACAAAAACGGGCTTAATTCGGGTCTGACTTGATGCTTGATCCCATTTGTGTCGTAATTTCATCAACTCAAATAATAACTGGGTTCGGGCTGATGAGCAGTAACTCTGACGAATCTGTCGCTTTGGAAGGTAAAATTCAACTACACGTTTTTTTCATTGTATTTTTCGACAATCAGGCGGCAGTCCGAGAACTGAAAATTGCCCTTTGTCGTTCACGGGATTCGAACCCAGGATACTCCCGGGGACGAAACCCGATCAGGTTTTGTATATGGGTCAGGCGCGCCAGGCCATTCGGCCAAGTTTCCCGCCCTACACGTTGTTTTTTCTTTATGTGCTAATTGTGTAAACAGATCTAAAATTTAGATAAACTTATTGCTTGTAGCCTTTTTAAAAATTAACAGTACGTTG
This sequence comes from Phallusia mammillata, assembly GCA_003260075.1. Taxonomy (NCBI): domain Eukaryota; kingdom Metazoa; phylum Chordata; class Ascidiacea; order Phlebobranchia; family Ascidiidae; genus Phallusia; species Phallusia mammillata. The sequence goes on along the minus strand of QLIY01001303.1, from coordinate 40,085 downwards.
CTACCGTGCCTAAAATTGTGAAAGCAATCTTGACTAAGCATTTTTTTAGAAAATATGAAAACTTCAATTTGACACGTTTACTTATTTAAACGAGAATCACATTCTTTCAAAACGAAGTGTGCATTGTGTGTAGTGTAAATACATGAATATGCACGTGCAAGCCATTACATTATTTTTCAAACAAAAACGCAAACAACAGGGAACGTACCTCGGATGATGGTAAAGGTGAAACTGGGCTGATCATTTGTGGTTTTGGATTCCAACCTTTAGGTGAGAGCACAGTGGGTAGAGCCCGGGGACTTCTTACTGAGGAAGGTTGCTCCTTTGAAACAAACGTTGTATTTAATGTGTTGGGAGGTATAATAGCTTTATTTCTTCTCGCATTGTTTTTGCCTCAGCACAACCATTCGTTGATTTTTTAACAAAAAAATAGTCAAGAAAACGTCATGAAGTTGAAAAATATTTTTGTACGTTGTGAGTTGGTCACGGACTCACGAAATGTTTTTACAGATTCACATGATCCTGCGGAAATAAGTATGTGATATACCTTTGAAACGTGGGAATCTTGTGACGTAGCAGAGAGCTCCGATGACGCGTAATCTTCATCGTGGCCGCTGTGTGGCGCTACCGAGCTGTTCGGATACTGTCCCTCCTCTGATGACGGCGATGCCACGTCAGAGCGCGTCACAGCGTTTGTGACGTTGCATTCGATGCCAGAATCGGCACCTGTGTCGGCCGCGTCGGTGTCGACCGTCGGCCTCTTGTCGTCCTCATCGTCAGGGACCACGTGGTTCAGGAAGTTCAAGTCAAGGTTGGGCATAGTTTGAGAGCGAACTTTGATCGGCGTTACAAGGGCTTCTTCAACGGGCACTTTTTTGGCGACGACAACCTCATCGTTGTTTCTGATGTCATAATAAAAGTGCACACAATAAAAGAGTGCAACATGGTTATCCAAGAAAAATGAGACAGAACTATAGTATTAAAATATTTTATCTGTAGATTTAGTAAGATTTTCGTGCACTGTACTAGGCGCATTCAGTGTTATTTACCCCGATGAAGGCGGCCTGTATGGGAGTTCGAAACATCGGAAGAAAACTACAATTACCAGAAGAGCTCTATAAACTTAAAATCATGCCTGGCAGCAATAGCTTATATAGTAAGAGATTATGTTTATTAACCACATATGTAAGTATTAAAAGACCTATTTCTATAAAGCATAACTTATTTAAAAGCGTTCAGTCATTATGCATTTCCAAAAACCAAACACATAACAGGAATGCGAACTCAAAAAACGCCAGAGGCAACTGAGTGTTAAAATCCAACAGCCATCTTCACTTTACAAAACCTAACCGCTATTTATTTCACATATACAACAGACAGAAGACGCGCTATTTCATAATGGCCGAGAGCGCTCTCCAATAACACGTAATATATTTACCCGCTATGTGTGGTATGCGAGACAGGTTGCTCGGCTGGATGTTGTGAAATTTCTTCATTAGGGGTTTGGTTGGGAGTCGGTGACCTTGCTGGCTCTTGATCTGATGACTCTGCAACAATTTGTGTCTGATGTCATAAACCCGCGTGACGTATAGTTATGACGAAGGAGGTATGAAAAAAAGATCAGATTACAGGTTACAACGCGTTGTAGCAGTTTGAGTTATTTGAATGCCTTGTTGGAATAATAAAGTGTGCACCCTATGCTACCTTAAGTGACACAAGGTACATCGTAATTAGAAAGGTGGCTTTCCTATAGATTTTCTATTTCTTTTATTCTATATCCTACCGATTTACTGGAAACACCATTTGGCCTACTAACATGATTGTTATTGCAAGCAGAAACGAATGAGACCAACACACGCGTTTATGTGAGTTGGTTACGGTATAAAATTGTGGGACATTTTTAGATTCTCACTTACAAAATGGTAGAAAGCATTAACTCAAACTTAAAAATATTCTTTTTACATCTTTACATTGTTATGTATTTACAAAACGAGGAAAAAGAACGGTAAAATTACTCCCCTTTTTTGAAAATTTAATCACTAGGTTTGAATCTCGATATTCATGTCTTTTTTTAATTTGAAACAAAATTTTAACAAGCTGCGAAATTAGGGCTCCAAATAAAGCCAAAGTCGCGCTGCATCTTACCGCTTCTCTTCTTCTCCGTTCTCCACATCTCCTCGCGCTCCGCAGCCTCCCTTATCTCTCGGTCGATCTGACTCTCTCCTGGGCGCGACTGCGTAAATGTCACGTGACTGTTGACGGGTTCGGGCTTAGGAGAGTTTGAAATTCGCCCAAAACTTCTGTATGGCGACGCGGACTTTACCGTAAAGGATTGAGTTCGTCTGGACGTCGGCGGTTTTGGAGAAACTGCAGGTGGTTGTTTCTTTGTGCTGTGCTCCATATCTTTCCACCTGAAAACCGGGGAATTATGTATCGTTGCAAGGTTTACAAACTAAAAAAGCATGCCCATGAAATAACAAAACATTTGTTAGATTACATGCTTAATTAGAACTGTATACGTAATAAAGTTCCGTATGTTTGTTTCGGTAAAGTTTCTTGCACAGGAAACCACGTGGTTGGGATGGGATTAGAACACGAAACCTTGAGAGCACAAGGCTAATATGCTATTTGCTATTTTTCCTGGTCTGTGTATTGTTTGGTGATGGAAAACATCAAAGAACATGTTTAGTTGTTTGCTATTAGGTTGATCATATACGTCCCAAATTGGTTTATAAACGGGAAGATATTGATATGAAATCTTTTGTTATCATTGTTGCGTAAAATGGACAGATTTTTGCATCAATCTCTTTGCACAACGCATTAGGAATACATTCGATGTGCATTTAACCTTTTGCAGCACTTAGATCATCGTACATTGGATGTCAATCATTTAATGTGGAGGCGGATGTAGATTTGAATAGCCCAAAGCCAATTTTGGATGTCAGCGTTAAGTAACAGCGTGGGCGCGAATGTCAAGCACAAGTTTTCAGTCGGTGTCTGGGGTATGACGTCAATCGCATAGGATGACGTCATACGCGTAATGCCGAACATGGTGTTGAATTTTCAATGTGCTACGGAAGATGCGACATGCATGGAAAAATGACAGGGTATAGGGATAATTTTTGAGTTGGTTCTTTTTTAGTCATCGAAAAACATTGCATAAATGGATTCTGTTGGCAATATCTCTAAATATGTCGCACAAGATCCAAGGCCAATGTTACTGCGCACTTCATTGCAAGCACCAGCTCTCCAAATTTAGTTGCTTTGGATATTAATTTATTGATCGAGATAATTTTACTTTTTGTAAAAAGTTTTCAGCAAAAAAATAATTATTTAACCAACCCATAGAAGTAAACAACAAAGTAAAATTTTAAAATCAGTCGCTATGTTTTATTGTTAAAAAAAGAATATGCATTTCGCTTTTATAAACTCATAGAAGAGAATGTCATTGTAAGGTCGTTTCTTTGAGAGTAGCATAAAATACCTTGATCACAGACAAGACTACCAAAAAGCTTGTGTATAGTTATACATGTGATTGCAGTAGAATGCATTCATTATAGTGAAGCTCTGTGAAAGTTTTGTTTCTGATTAAGCTAATTCTTTTTCCAGTTTAAAGTTACACATGGTCGAAAGTGACAGATGCAATCAAATGAATTTGCAAAGTTTATAATTTTCAATGGAAAATTATAAACTAAACGTTTTGTATTGTTTTGGTCTGTAAAAATTCTGCAGAAAAAACAAACAAGCATTGCTTTAAGTTTTTGGCAAAACCTGAACATGACATGGAAAGTTGGCATGTTATGAAATTGTGCAGTTTTCATGATAAATATCTTAAACTGTTCGGCAATTTAGATTGCTACAGTTTAAGGTGAAACTAATTCTTTGCAGTCTGGCAACAGAATTATTATTGTTTGTTTGTTTTTGTACCTGTTTTCTATCTCATTTGGAGGTGTCCTGTGAACACGAACAAAACGTTACAAACGAATACGTACACGGCGCAGTGGTTCTTAACATATGTTTAACAAATCCGCCCTATAAGTCCACCAAATTTGACTAAATCATAAGGGCTATGCAAACATGGTTTATGAAAGTAATAAATGCTTTTGATAAGCTTAATGAAGGGGTTATCAAGCGGAGGGAATTTCCATTAAAAGAAAATTTTGTTGTGATTTGGCAAAAAAAATTATCGTTTGATCAAAATCTATTTCACAGCTATAACGCTACTTAACTTTAATATTAAAGCTATAAAATAGTATAATTTAAAAATGTCTAATTTCTCTTCCTATAACGTGATGATATAAACGTGACATATTTTTGAGACTAAAATACGGTTAATGGGTTTACGCTTCGAATATAGGTGTAATGGGTTTTTCATGGAATAAGAGAACCAAAGTTCAGCAATCATATGATAAGATTTACTTAAACTTAAACGAATTCCATCTAGAGAACAGGTAAAATGAAGTCCTAAAATATGGCGTATACCACCAACAACTAAAAAATACACCACAAAATCGCACAGCAAGACAGCCACCACTCACGCAGTATAGCATGTCTGAGTCTTACCTGTTTCGTACATTCGACACACCGAGCGATTCGCGTATGATATTTTCGCTCGCAGGCAAATCTGACATCACACTGCTCGATGACGTCACACTAGAGATGGACTCGCTTCGTTCGCGCCGCTTTGCCTCCCACTCAGCTCTGGATGAGAAAAATGTTTTTGGTGACGTAATTCTTCAACTGTGATACTTTTCGATTCAAAATTGTTTAAAACAGCAAGTCATTCATCCTTATGAATTCAAGACATATATATTTCGCATATGCGGCATATTCAGTATCTAAAGGCAAGGTATCAATTAGTACAATGGAAATTTAATATTTTAAATACACTGAATCATAGTACGCCAGTCCTATTAAAGGCGTGATACCGATAGCCGGTCTCCCAAGCATTCCCATATGGCAAGGCACGAAAAATCTAGTCTTTAAATACTGTATTGACATTTTCATATTCTGTTTCATTGCAACCCATTGACAAACAACGCAAATGTGCAAAAAATTGGGGCTTATACAAGAAGTTCTCAAACTTCGGACCGCCAGAAGTCATAAGTGTGCCGCGAAATATTAGCTTTTGAGCTCATTTGAAGACTTATTTCACGTTTTAGGGCTTGATGACATAACACAGGTGTGCATGACACCGCTATAACACCATTGTGGTGATTTTTGTCACCAAAAGCGAGCTTATCCGTCACACTAAAGTTACAAATTATAATCTTTTAACTAGTTTATGGGTTTACAACTTGTAACAAGTGTGCTGCAAAAGGAAATACAATTTTGTTTTTACTGCTTCTGTGTCACTACTTCTATTAAGCCCGCAATAACATTAATGTTTTTAGGCAATATTTTTTCGTTACATGTTACAGCCGTTGGTTTAACATTACAAATGTTTCTTTGATGCACAAAGCACAAATATGTACATTTAAACCAAGCTTCTAATTGTAAGCGTCCATACACGGTTGTGTATATCGCTCAAAGCTCAAAGCCTTGCCTTCTAAGATGATGAAGTCCAAATAAAGTCGTTAAAACAGGCTGTAACCCGCTTGAAGTGTAATACGACAAGGTCTAAAACCACGCTTGCCACAGGCTCTTAAAAGTTTCATTTTACTGTACTTACAGGAGTTAAATATATCATACATTTATCAACTTATGATTAAATTTACTAGCTACAAATTTAGTGAACTTTTAAACTTTATTTACACTTTCTAAAACAAAAGCAAATACAAACTTATCAGAGCATGTGTTCAACGATGTTGAGTGAATAGTTTTTTTGTCAAAAAGAGGCAAATAACGCTTTGTAACCAACAGCATGAGTGTAAGGTCAAACACAGCAATCAACCTTCATAAGATATACATGTGTCTGCCTACAGGGGGCCACTTAAGGGAAAAGTGAAGTCAAACAGTTTTTTGTGGTTTATAAAATGTCAAAAAAAGCTTTCAAACATTTGTTTCAATAAAAACATATTCCCATAAAACAGCATGTTGGTCGTTAACGAAAAAGCAATTAAAAATTTAAAATTTAAGGTCAATTTACTTTTGGCCTGTTCATTGTGATAAGATCTACAGTGTTTATTTTCATGTCGAAGCAAAAACCAGATGATTTTTCGAGATATTGAAAGTTTTTATTTGCATATATCTGCACTTTCTCGCATAAGCCTCACAAGACGTTAAAATTAACCAGCGTATTATCACAGCAAACAACTAAACATTCCGTTACCGTTCCATGAAACTGCGAAATTCGTAATGTGAAAAGTGTTAGACCAAATGTTTGGAAGTCGTTTATCATGGCACAGCGACTTCGTAAGCCCGTTTTTATAGCATTGTGACCTTATTGCAACTTTCCACATACCAATATCACGTTTTGTGGCTGTGTCCGCGAGTCAACTATAGCGTCAAAAGACGTAGTGCATAACTTTACATGCCTATCCAACATGTGTGTAAATTTGAAAATACTGAACCGTTTTATATTAGGAGTAACAGACAAGAAAGGGGGGGGGGGGCAGTGTTCATTTTCATGTCGAAGCAAAAACCAGATGATTTTTCGAGATATTGAAAAAGTCAAAGTTTTCATTCACATATATCTGCACTTTCTCGCATAAGAAGCCTCACAAGACGTTAAAACTAACCAGCGTATTATCACAGCAAACAACTGAACATTCCGTTACCGTTCCATGAAACTGCGAAATTCGTAATGTGAAAAATGTTAGACCAAATGTTTGGAAGTCGTTTATTATGGCACAGCGACTTCGTAAGCCCGTTTTTATAGCATTGTGACCTTATTGCAACTTTCGACATACCATTATCACGTTTTGTGGCTGTGGCTGTGTCCGTGAGTCAACTATAGCGTCAAACGATGCAGTGCATAACTTTAGATGCCTATCCAACATGTGTGTCAATTTGAAAATACTGAACCGTTTTATATTAGGAGTAACAGACAAGAAAGAAAAAACAACACAAACATCTTCTAAAAAGGAAATGTCTGATTACGGCTTTCAAAGTTGTTTAAGATCGATTTTTTACTTACTTCGAAACTTATTAAAGTTCGATATTAGTTACGGTAATATCATATGTTTTGAGTTACCTTCGTTGTTTTCCCACTGACAATCGTTTCTTTTCCGTATTTTCCTTCTCGAACTTGTTGCTGAGACGACTTTCCCACACACTAATAGGGGGGGGGGGAAAACAACACAACTTCTAAAAAGGAAATGTCTAATTACGGCTTCCAAAGTTGTCTAAGATCGATTTTTCACTTACTTTGAAACTCATTAAAGTTCGATATTAGTTACGGTAATATCATGTGTTTTGAGTTACCTTCGTTGTTTTCCCACTGACAGTCGTTTCTTTTCCGTGTTTTCCTTCTCGAACTTGTTGCTGAGACGACTTTCCCACACACTAATAGCGTCCTTGCTGTGGACGACTGGTTCAAACACAATCTCGGAATTTCCGACTACCTTAGTTTCAGGCTGAAAATAAAGAACACAAAATGTGTTTATGGGATAAATACAGTAGGCGATGTTTTAAAAAGCAGCACCTATAAAGAACTGCAAAGGATCAACGATCTCAAAAGTGTAATATTTTAACTAACTACAATTTCTTGTCTATTATCGTTGTTAAAAATGTTTGTCTGATAACATGACCTCAATTACATTACTCTTAAGCATTTTCCTTTACCTAATATGTACTTGAATTCTCGACACCTTAAATAACATAATAAGCTACTCCGATTTAGAAAAATTTGGCCAAATTTTAAGCTGTCCGTTTCTTACACTTGTGTTCGTAGGTAACCCTTTGCCTTCGGTTACCAAATCGGATATGTCAATGATTTACTCTGTGGCTGACAACATGACCATGAACTTACACTGTTGCATGCGGGTAAACATTTGGAAAGGTTGGGTAGTTGCTTTTTTTGGTCACAAGATCTGTGACAAACTTCTACAACCTGATTTTCGAGAGTTCGTTTTGGATATCTAACTTGAAAATATAAAATTGTGACAATGACGGCATAGTCAACATTTACGTCAGCAACCCTAAAATTCGCTGAATAGGGAAAAAATTTCGTATTGTGAAGGCCAATGATTAGACCGGACTGTTTTTCAGCTTATCGCACCAGCGGTCACCATAAGACAAGTTGTTCACGCGCTGCGGTTCAGGGGAAACTACGAAAAGCGTTTTCAACGGAATTCATTCAGGCGTTTTGCCTCAAAACAAGTTACACCTGATCGGTTATATTAATCTTTACTCTCTTGACACGCTGATTCCATGAAATCTACAGCTTAATCACTACTAGGCTGCTTGTGTTCCTAAACCTATAATCTCGTGTATTCAAAAACTATTTAACGTTTTTAATTGGCTGAAAGCCCTAATGGTTAGAAAATTTCAAAACCAGTTGTAGACGGCCTAGTTAACCGAATTTAACCGGGTTTTAATTCGGCTGTATAATAATGAAAAACCTATAATAATCATTCACCGGTTCTTGATATCTTGGGGGGGGGGAACTCTCTTGACACGCTGATTCTATGAAATCTACAGCTTAATCACTACTAGCAGGGCTGCAGGCTGCTTGTGTTGCTAAACCTATAAGCTCTTATATTCAAAAACTGTTTATCAATTTTAATTGGCTGAAAGCCCTAATGGTTAGAAAATTTCAAAACCAGTTGTAGACGGCCTTGTTAATCGAAATTAACCGGGTTTTAATTCAGCTGCATAATAATGAAAAACCTATAATAATCATTCACCGGTTCTTGATATCTTTTTATAAGCTGACAAACACTACGGCTATGGCTTTTAAGAAATGCCCATCTAGTAACATATCAATCAAGAAACAATAGCACCTAGTACCTGAAGGTTCAACATTATAATAACAATACGGTGCGCAACAGGGTTCGGATAATCGAATAATTGCTTACTGCTCTAGCTAAAGCTGATAGTAACTCGAAAACAGTATAGAAAACCACACAGCCTAGTTTTTGCAGGTGTCATGCTTGTAAGGCAAACCGCCATCAAATATTCCATGCCCTTCAGTGGAGAAGTAGAGGCAGAAATTATCGCCGCGAGTATAACTTGTGTCTCGAGAGGGCTGTCTGTAAACAAAACAACTTTCCGACGATAATAATCCCTTGTCCGCAGACCGCAAGCGTAGAAGGCTATCTAAACAAACCTACAGAAGTGCCTGAAACTCGGTATATCCGAAACAAGGCGGTTGCGGTCGATTTTCAATGCCCTGCCACTTTGCACACAGAGTCTAATTACTGCTTCAAGCGTCGCCCGAAAGATAATCACTATATCTTGGTGAAGATGCCTCGCCTTTGCCGAAGAAATTCTGTACCTTATAAAGCTGCGCTGAAACGCTGTGTTTTCTGTAAAGGCTGGGCGTGGAGTGACGAACTATTGGCGAAAAACTGGCAGCGGTCGGCGTTTAGGGCTTGAGGCGAAACAAGATCTCTCATGTGCTTGCAAATTACTGTGCCCGTGTCTGTTCGGGCGTTACAGGCTTTAATTTATTCCAGTACCACATGCGTCGACTCGAGACAAGAGCCGTTTGCAATAAAAACAAAGTTAGGCCTTGCTTTACCCCAGTGTTTCTTAACCTTTTTAGCGCTTGTGCCCTTTGGGCTTTCATAAAATTTTCTCGTACCCCCGGTCTAAAATAGCCGACGGAAGTTAATAAAATCGTAATAATTGGAATTAACATAATTTTAACTAGAATGGTGGCTTTCTGATATACTTCCATTTTATATATGGGGGGGGGGTTTATACAAACACTACGGCTATGGCTTTTAAGAAATGCCCATCTAGTAACATAGGGGGGGGGGTGTAGAAGGCTATCTAAACAAACCTACACAAGTGCCTGAAACTCGGTATATCCGAAACAAGGCTTTTGCGGTCGATTTTTAATGCCCTGCCACTTTGCAAACAGAGTCTAATTACTGCTTCAAGCGTCGCCCGAAAGATAATCACTATGGGGGGGGGGGAAAAAAATAATACGGACAAAAACAATATCCGTTTTAGACATATAACAAAGTAACTTGTAACGCATTCTTTACATATATGCCTAAATACGGTAGGATCTCACCCTGCATGTCGTACCCCCTGCTTTAGTGCTTCCAAGGGGTACACGTAACCCTGGTTAAGAACCCCTGGTTTACCCCCTCAAGTTTTACACACAAAAATCATCTTTAACAGCTTAATGTATTCAAAAAACTTCTCTTTTTTGTAAAGCTTATCTTTATCGATTTTCTCTACAACTCGTTTAAAGCAAAACGTAAACTTCATTTATCAAAACCACTAGCATAAATAATCAAATGTTTTGTTGCTGTTTAACCATTCAGGTTCACAAACTCTAGCATCTAATACCAACCAAACAGCCACAAAAAAAAGTACAAACTTTTTCCAGTTTTTTTGCCCACGCACATGTCTCTCTATACGCAGCCAAGCATCACAGATTTATCATTTATTTATTTCCCGTGCAGTACTTGCTCCTATTACGATTCACATCATTTGTAGCAGTTACCTGAATCTGTACCACCTATTAGCACAGGTGTTCATTGTATCTCGGGGGGGGGGTTTATTTATCAAAACCAATAGCATAAATAATCAAATGTTTTGTGGCTGTTTAACCATTCAGGTCTAGAAACTCTAGCATCTAATGCTAACCAAAGAACCACAAAAAAATACTAACTTTTTACAGTTTTCTGCCAACGCAGATGTGTCTGCGCAACCAAGCATCTCAAATCTATCACTTGTTTATTTCCCGTACTGTACTTGCTCCTGTTAGAAAACATTTCATATCCTTTGTAGCCGTTACCTGAATCTGTACCACCTATTAGCACAGGTGTTCATTGTATCTCAATCCTCACTATATCACGTTCAACTTTCCTAGCTGACAAGTAGACAGTAAACTGATGCGACGACACGCATGTTAGTAATGGAGTCTTCGGGGAGAGGGTTTGGACGGGGATAATGACATACGTCTTGAGGGGGGGGGGGACGTTCAACTTTCATAGCTGACAAGTAGACAGTAAACTGATGCGACGACACGCATGTCAGTAATTGAGTCTTCGGGGAGAGGGTTTGGACGGGGATAATGACATACGTCTTGATGCCACGATGCGACCCTTCAAAGGGTTTTTTGTAATCAACGGGCCTTTGGGACTTTTGCTAGCAATGCAAGGCCAATAGGCTAGACTAAGGCAGCCAACGTTATTGCGGGTAGAGCTAGAAAAGCATCGAAAACAACTACTGCCTATTGTATCAAGCAGAATTAAACATCTTTTCAACCCGCTACATTGCACCAAACATTAAAGTTTAAAACATCAGGATTGCGGTTTCAGTAAATAGCTTACATACACAGCTTAAAAAACGTTTTTTAGAGTTTTTGTGTGAACCGCTCGTTCACCTGGGGTCAATGGGTCCAAGCCTTAATTTATACACCCTTTATTCGACACGGGAATTGGTCTGGACCGGGCGTTTCGGACCGAGTTTATGGGGTTAAGTTTGAATTAAACGGGATTGATTTGGCTATGACTTTACCCTCGGCCTAATTTGTACAGTAATTTTTTGGTAAAAAAACTTTCAGTCGAAATTTTACTTTTCAAAAATTGGTTCAGGGCGGGTTTTGGGCGGGGGGGGGGAGGCTAGACTAAGGCAGCCAACGTTACTGCGGGAAGAGCTAGAAGAGCGTAGAAAACAACCACTGTCTATTGAATCAAACATAATTAAACATCTTTTCAACCCGCTACATTGCGCCAAACATTAAAGTTTAAAACATCAGGATTGCGGTTTCAGTAAATACATACACAGCTTAAAAAACGTTTTTAGAGTTTTTGTGTGAACCGCTCGTTCACCTGGGGTCAATAGGTCCAAGCCTTAATTTATACACCCTTTATTCGACACGGGAATTGGCCTGGACCGGGCGTTTCGAGCCGAGTTTGGGGTTAAGTTTGAATTAAACGGGATTGATTTGGCTATGAATTTACCCTCGGCCTAATTTGTACAGTAATTTTTTGGTGAAAAACTTTCAGTCGAAATTTTACTTTTCTAAAATTGGTTCAGGGCGGGTTTTGGGCACTAAATTCGGGCTCCATTACTACTCTAGTTTGAACTACTTTTTTATGACCAAATTGTGAGGGAATGTAACAATCATTTAAAACTTTTTAACTTAGAGTATATTCATGATGAACCTTAACCTTTGTATTCGCCATGTATAATCGATTTGAAAGTGAAGAGAATATGATGTTACCTGATCTTTGGGTTCTTGTTTGTCGAGCGCCGACGTTGATGAGGATTCGGATGTTTGAGAACCGGCAAAAGATTCGAAAGATTCGGCTCGCAGTCGAACCGGGTCCCCTTCGCTTTCGATACGGTTTCGACGACGTTCTTCGTATCTGAATGATAAGAAATAATGTATACTTATCAGTTCCAACCTTTCACATTGGTTGGTGTTGTTTGGTCCGGGATTTGTATACTGACATTTAGGGTTTGTGCAAAAATAATTCACGTAGGAAATTGTGTGGAGAACTAATGAATAAATGTTGTTGGTTAAACGTTCACAAACTTTTTTAAATAGGGATGAAAGTCAGTATGGTAAGTTTCGAGTTTTCGAGAGAGGTTCTTGCCTACATTGGACCCAAACAATTTCAGGTTCAGACCGACTTTGGGTCCTAAACATAGCACCCTCTGATTTTGTTTTATCGTTCAATTTTCCTCTTACTTTCGCAGACTTTCCTTCTGGTGTTCATCAAGGTTGTCTTTAAAATCTTTCTCAGGTGGGGGTTTCCACTTGGGAACAATGTTGGGATTGTGTTTGCGAGTCATTGCCTTGATCACTTTGCGGCGTTCACTGAAAATCGACAACAACTGAAACTTAGCAAACGGGACAATATCAAAGCATTTACACCGTAGGCTCTCAAACGGACGTAGGAGTAAATTAAATTCCAAGGGGAAACCTGGACAGGGTTTGCGGGTATATATAAGTCTGTGAAGTTTGCAAACCGTTTGTGTGAAAAAAATGTGAAAACATCTGACTAAGATGGTAGCCATGTTCGAGTAACGTCACAAAGTTGCATCCAAGCTGTAACAAATACGTTGCACAGTTACTGCACGAACATGTAAGTGACGTCATACCTCATTACGTCACAAATACAGCGGATTAACCCCAAAACTGTACAGAAAGCACACTACGGTTTGGCATGTTTAGGTGGTTCGCAATGATGCGGAAATAGTCTTTAACGGAACCACATTTTAACAGGGCTATTATTTCTCGTGGAAACAGTTTACGCTCATTGGACCGTCGGGCAATTTGCGTTCCGCCTCCGAATAACCCGTCGCAAATCGTCGGAAGGTCGGCACATCAAAACTATCTCGTTACAGCGGCTTATGACGTCACTGTGACAGGATTTGAAGCTCATATCGGATCAACATTCGTGGGTGTATAGGTTAAGAATGAATCACTTAATGTGAAACGTTCGTATCACGTAAGTTTGCAGCAAACGATGTGACAGGTGGATTATTTGTCAAGTTCGGATGCAGTTTGTTGTCGCGGTAATAGGATTTGTCAGCTCGGTTCTGTGAATGCCACAGCTGACTGGCAAATCTGAACCAACGCAAGTCCTTGACAAAGGCATGAACCACATATACAAACACCATAAAACTCCACAAATCATTTATGTAAGATGGGGGGGGGGTATGCAGTTTGTTTTCGCGGTAATAGGATTTGTCTGCTCGGTTCTGTGACTGCCACAGCTGACTGGCAAATCTGAATTGTGAATCAGACCACAAACCAACGCAAGTCCTTGACAAAGGCATGGACCACATATACAAACACCATAAAACTCCACAAATCATTTATGTAAGATTATGGAAGTGTATGCGATTTATGACTTCTTAAGTAAACTAACTGCAAAGTTATAAACTTCAACAGTTATTAAGAAAACAAGATGTGAGAATACGGGGCCTTTTGTATGTAGGGCTATAGTTACTAACAACTATCAGATAGGTAATGGACGATAAAACGTAACTTGTTTACAATCCTCTTCACTGAATACAATAAACCATCAAGAGGTTTGGTAATATTAATTATCAATGTGTGGGCTTTACGAGAAAACGCACATCGCCACACAAACACAAGACTCCAGGCCGCGTATTTTCCTTCAGGCTATCTCGTCAAACCGATTTTAACCTTCCAACTCGGCCAATCGTCACCGCAAAGCCAAAACAACGCCAGTCATACGCGCACGAAAAGCGCATAGTTAATACGGTGCCGTGTGAAAAGGTATGAAGGCTGAAACATACGTTTAGTGTTTGCAAAAAAAATTCAGCTAAATAACAAAAATACTTGTAGAATATATATTCGTTTTAGCACCTTTACAATTGCTTTGTCATTTATAAGGGGGGGGGGGCATACGCGCACGAAAAAGCGCATAGTTAATACGGTGCCGTGTTAAAAGGTATGAAGGCTGAAACATACGTTTAGTGTTTGCAAAAAAATTCAGCTAAATAACAAAAATACTTGTAAAATATATATTCGTTTTAGCACCTTTACAATTGCTTTGTCATTTATAAGTGATTAGTCCATTAAAAGTTGCTAAAGATTGAAAAATCGGATTTGGAAAAAAGCAGAATCTGTAAAAACTCTGTAGCATCAGCACGTGGTTAACCAACGGAGAGAAAATATACTAACGCCGTGATGTATAGATTCGAGGATGTGCTCTACAACAGGGATTTCCTAAACAGACCGCTAGCGCCCTCCTCCTGGCGTTTTGGAAATATTTGCGGGCATCAATAAAATGTCATAACAGACTATGCAGCCCCACCCCGCCTAAACCAGGGACGACCAAACGGTTACTTTTTAATCTGTGTTGTTTCTTTCCAACACAAGTCATAAAAATGTCGCCACAGGCGCAGACATCTTTAAGGTGTACTAAAAAAAATTAGATACAACAGTCAAAAAAACTTACGCCTCGGCATCGTCATCAACTTTTCCTTTCGGTTTTAGCCAAACTTTGTCTTTTGGCTTCGGTTCTCCAAACCACTTGGTGGCGTCAGTGTTGCGTTGACTGTGCGCTGCGCTGTATCCGGCTTTGGTCTGATCCTCTCTAAAATAAAAACAACAAATCGTGTATACATGTGCTCCATATACGTATGTTATCCCATCAAGTCCCAAACAATAACTCTAGTCTTTAGACAACACGATTTTAGACACAAAAACTGATGCTTGATCTGAATCAATAACCATAGGTATGTATTATGACAATAACCAGACAAGGGTAAATAGCTTTTCTGTCATGAGCGGAGGGGCTAAAAACGATAGCAAAACCTCTCTTGCAATATATGTAAGCATCAGATGGGCAAAACGATTGTAGCTAGTTCCGTTGCTTACTAATTTACCAAGCAACGTGTATCTAAAAAAAGGGTTGTACACAAGGATCATAGACTGCACGTAAAACTGGAGTGCGGTGAAATTTAACTTGTCCACAATGGTCCCTTATAGTGCATTAAAGCAGCGTGTGCCCACAACACACAAAAGATACGGTGCACATTGAGTGCAAGCATTCTAAACGCAATTTGAGGTAATGAAGGGCTTAAAACTCTAGACATTAAACTGAACAGGCGCTGCACATGTCCAAAAACACGAAAAATTTGAGTATACTTTGATAGCAGGCCGCCTGGACGCAATTTAAGGCAATCAGCTGGTGGTGGCATGAAAGGTTTAAAACTGCAGACAATAAACTGAACAGGCTCTGTGCTTACAACTTGTGGTTGATGATGTCAAGCTGACAGTACGGCGCGAAAGTTCGCACAAACTTGTCAGGGACAAAACTCGATCGATTCACCAGGGAACACCGATCAATTCTATCAGACAGAACTCGGCGGGAAATGTTAATTAATTACGTCATGTCTGACATCACAGTTGTGACGAAAAAAAATGTCCGAGAAAGATTTAAAATTGCGATTTATAAACGTTTATGAATGTTCATGCATACAAAAGCATATTTGGCGTTTTCAGCATTTTGCCATGTTGTACTTGTGATGCAACTGGGGACAACCGCAATTGCATCACAGGTAATACAACGTCACAAACAAAATGACGTCACTACTAAATGTATTTTAATGTTATTGTGTATAGCTGCAGCGAAGTTGGCCATTATCCACCAATTGTGCCATCCAATTTATAGCGCTTCATAACGTTTTAACGTTGGACAGCTATTTGAAGGTCTGTGATTGTTTCAGTTTTATTGTGTTGCTATATTTTCTTTCACCAAGCGAAATAAACTCATCTCAACTTCAGTGACATTTTATTGTCAACCCCGGCAGGACAAATCGATGAAAGACCGGTTACTGTAATGAAAGGTGGAAGCCACGCTAATTAACGTAACTTAGTCCTTAGAAAGTCGCGAAACAAGCCACAACACGACATGGGTGCCGGGTTACAAGGCTACAAACCGAGAGCAGAATTCCTTGGCAAAGCACGTGCTTCAACTGTTGGTTATTGTTGCTCTACAGGTGGGAAGGATTGCAACAGCTGGGACCAGAATGTATCGGCAACAGTTTGTTACAATGTGGTTGTAACGTGATATAAGCTAGTTTCATTTCGTAGGTGAAGTCAATTACAAGACACCCTTTTTGCACATATTTCGGCTTTAACCACTTTTAAGTTCATAGATTTATACATAAATAATTTTAATTTTAGTTTTTATAATTACCAATCACAAATGACAACATTTTGGGATATAATAGTTTAGGCTTGATTCGTTCATTATACTGCGTTACCCTTCTGCAAGTGTTTTCTACATAAATTAGAATGGTACGTTATGAGCCGAATTCCAAAAAATGTTTTTAGTTTAACGAAGTAGTAATTTGACCCCCAAATACCTTAACCACTGAAAACTGCTGGAAAACGATTTACCAATTCTGAAAAGTCGAGCAACGCAATTCCAATATAAACTTAACTTGTACATTTTAAGAAAGGAATTCGCGGGGGGGGGGGCACATATTTCGGCTTTAACCACTTTTAATTCATAGATTTAAACATAAATAATTTAATTTTAGTTTTTATAATTACCAATCACAAATGACAACAGTTTGGGATACAATAGTTTAGGCTTGATTCCTTCATTATACTGCGTTAGTAAACAGTAATTGAGATGCTTTGTGTTTTCTACACAAAATTAGAATGGTACGCTTTGAGCCGAATTCCAAAAAATGTTTTCAGTTTAACGAAGTAGTAATTTGACCCCCAAAATACCTTAACCACTGAAAACTGGTGAAAAACGATTTACCAATTCTGAAAGGTCGAGCAGCGCAATTCCAATATAAACTTAACTTGTACATTTTAAGAAGAGAATTCGCCACGTTTCATTGCACATAACTAGCTCGCGAACCCGCCTTTGCTTTACGCGCGGTTGGGGCATTACGATTTGCTGAGAACCAGTTTAAAGGGTGCTTGTCAAAACAAATACAGCTCTTTTTGCGCCACAATAAAATCCGAGGAACGCACTTAAAGGTGTTTTGATAACACTTCTTAGATGCTGCGACGTCAATCAAATAAGGCCATAAAGATACCATACATTATTGTGGTCTTGGCACGAACTAAAGTTTTTTGATAAAACTGAATTACTTTTGTTTTAATTTTCTGAATCATTTTAAAAACATGTTATTGAATATTTGATGCATCACAACGAATATTTTTCTGTTTTAAAACTTGATAATTTTACAGTAAGGTAGAAACCTTTTCAGATAATTATGTCGGTATAATTTGATCTCTACCTAGCAGAAAGTCAACGGTTAAAAAACTGCAAACACCTAGTTTAATTTCCTGCGGTCATGCACTCTGGTTAAAGTAACCTCTCTTAATGAAATCGTCTTCAAACCACAGTTGTTAGCATAAGTTATCTCACTTACGTCTGTTCATCCCGATTAATCAGGCCTGTGCGTTCGATGATCCTCATCTCTTCTTCTTTATCAGCCTCTTGTGTATCCTCCTTGTCTTCAGGAACAGATGCCTCCTCCGAAACTGGCTTCGCACTTTCCTTAGCGTGTTCTGCCAAGGGCTCAAACACTTCTTCCGTGTCGACCTGATCCAAAAAGGCTTCGTGTTCGTCGGTGCTTACGCTTTCACTGCTACTGGAACTCTCACTGCTGGTTGACGCGTTTCTCTTCGCCTCAGCACTGAATAGAGCTTGGTCGTTTGACACTTCCTGTGTCGATGCCCCGATTTCAATAGGTTTCGTCTGCTCGGTGTCAGGCTCAAGAGACGCAGATTGCATTTCTTCCGTGTCTCCCGACGTCACTATGTCGTAACCTTGTTCTGTCACCTTAAACCTGGATTCTTCAGGGTCGCTGTTAGCACCAGTTGTCGACGACGATCTAGGATTGACTGCCACGGCCTCGTTAATTCCATCAATTACAACAACGCGAGCTAGAGTCTCAGCGTGATCTGAAGTCGTAACAATAGATTCAACCCTTGGTGCTGGTTCTTTATGATCGCTTGTTGTTTCTGGATCTATTGTAAGCTCGTTCGGTTCACTGTCTCCAGCCTCGCTACTGTTAACACTGCTGATGCTTGAAGATAGTTCGTCGTTGTCCACCTGTTCTTCGTCTGTTGACCGCGTGGCGCTTTCTTCAACCGCAGCGGGAAAGTCCTTGTTATCTTCGAGCACAAAAGCGGCCGGTTCTGGTACTTTTTCTTGCGGGACAGATTCAATATATTCCTGATTGTTTTCGAGAACAATCAAGGGTGCTGGGGGGTTGTCATCTTGTTCCACAGATTCTGTTGTATTCCCTAAATCGGTTACTATAGAAATGTGTTCAGTTTTTGCCTCTTGCACTAATGTTGTTAAGGCTAAAGGGGAAACTCTTTCTTCTGTTTGCAAACCGTCAATTTGTGTTGATTCTTCCAAGTCAAAATTTTGATTAGACAGTTCTTCGCTTTCCCTAACTTTATCTACACCGTTCACAACATCCGTAAGAATAGCGCTGACATCCGTATCAATTTCACCGCTCTCATCCAGGTTAACCTGATAGGTATAAGACTGTCGGGTATCGTCCAACTCATCCACCGAAGAAATGCTATCCCCAGATTCGCTACTGCTACTGCTGCTGCTGCTATCAGCTTTCGAGCTAACAATGTCACCGTCAATGTCCTTCTGATCTGCGTCACTGCCAATAAGTTCTTCGTGTTTTGACACAGGATATACAAGATCGTGATCTTCTTCTGATGTTTGACTTTCACCCAGGTTCGTGTTTGTTTGGCCTTCTTGCGTATCCGCTGCACTTTCAACGACGGCTTCGTGGTCGAAATTCGATGCGTCGTCTTGTTCGGCGTCCCCTAATTGGTTTGCGTGCACCTCAAATCCATTACGTTCCAAAATCGATGCCGAATCCGCTGGTGACGTCATGGCATCTTCGATCAGTTCAGGTTCGGTCTGGATTGTCGCTTGTGTATTAAAACCGTTTGTTTCAGGGCAGCCTTGATCTGAGCGAAAACAACAACACGAACTATAGAAAGCAATTTTGTACAAAACGTCGAGTCAGATTCGTTTCCAGTGGCGTGTGACCAGTAAACATGAGTTTCATGCTAGTAAAAGTTGCCATATTGAGTTTGTTTAACATTTTCTCAGCGCTAAGTTAATGCAAACTTAAATTGTATACATCGCTGACGTTGCTACTGAATATAACGTTTAAATGGGTTATTTTGCAACCTATGCCAAAGGCAACACACAAAAATGAGCTTATTCTGCAGGAATATTTCGGCCTATTGAAACTTCGGTGAGTTACCACTTTATCCACAGTGTAACTAAAAACGCCTAAGTAAGTTACATGACTTATACAACTGCATCACAACTCTGATAAACGTTTTGCTGAGAAGCTGCAATAAAATCCAATTGTCTAAAAGTACATTATACACCTTCAGCGTTTCCTGTTACCTCTGAGCAAAGTTACCAAGCCATGCACTATAACAGGGCTTCTCAAACTGTGGGTCGCGACCCCAATTGGCTGCTCTAAACACATTTTGTAGAACTTAAAAGAGTATTACCAGCCTATTAGCCGTATGCGCCAGACTTTTTTTATGCCTATTGTGTGCAAACAATGCGAAAAAGCAGATACCACAAGCGTCACAATATAGATTATGACGTCATAAAAACTGAGACTGTCAATCTGTGTATCAAGTTAGAAACTAATTCAGGCTTTTTAGGCGCCATTAGATGGTATATATATAAAATAGAAGTATTTCTTTACATCATACCCATCAAGGGGTCGCGTAGAAATTTCTGTTTTAAAATGGGGTCGCAGAGCAAGAAAGTTTGAGTAGCTCTGCACTATAATAGTATACTATTGACTCTAAAGCTAAAACCTGATTAGGCAATATCATCGTTTTGCAAATCTTGCCAAGTCAGCAATATTCGAGTAATAACTTCCTGTAGTGCGAATGCTGCTCCCCAGATCAATTACATCTGACCAACGTGTAAATCTGATGTACAATCGTGTGTGCACACTTAACACATTTTCGACATATAGGGCACGTGTGACATGCGACATGAAAGCCGGTATGCCATAGAAACACTACACAACATGTTAATTCTATTTGAATAAGGTATCAAAGTGGCTGATGATCAGTAAAATATTTATCAAAAGCAAAACGCTGGACGAATTAAAGTTTATGGGTCCCCCCCCCCAAATTTCTGTTTTAAAATGGGGTCGCAGAGCAAGAAAGTTTGAGTAGCTCTGCACTATAATAGTATACTATTGACTCTAAAGCTAAAACCTGATTAGGCAATATCATCGTTTTGCAAATCTTGCCAAGTCAGCAATATTCGAGTAATAACTTCCTGTAGTGCGAATGCTGGAACCCCCCCCCCGCCAAGTCAGCAATATTCGAGTAATAACTTCCTGTAGTGCGAATGCTGCTCCCCAGATCAATTACATCTGACCAACGTGTAAATCTGATGTACAATCGTGTGTGCACACTTAACACATTTTCGACATATAGGGCACGTGTGACATGCGACATGAAAGCCGGTATGCCATAGAAACACTACACAACATGTTAATTCTATTTGAATAAGGTATCAAAGTGGCTGATGATCAGTAAAATATTTATCAAAAGCAAAACGCTGGACGAATTAAAGTTTATAGGAATATACTGATTGATTACATTTACACTTGGACACTGAACTTATAGAAATAATACGCTACATGACAAACGTATTTAAATAAGGTGCCGAAAATGTTTTACTGAGGTGAAACACATGTCTAAAACAAAACGACGGATGACTGTATTGAAGTTATTAAAACTCATATTCAAGGTTATTGATTGGTTACAGTATAGCACTATGGCCTAAACTTAGGTTCAATGTTTTCTCTTTATTTGACTTTGATGTGGATTTGATATCAGTTAACATTTTACAACAAATCAACATTTGGTTTACAACTTTTAAGCAAACAAACGATCATAAGTTTACATGTGGCACGCGCAAATTAAATCTGTCTGGTGAACTTTAATAAGATATCAATCAAGTATAACTAAAATCCGTTTAACTGTTTCAACCTGCCTTTTATTCTGCTTTGTGCCTTTCTGACTTCCTCAACTAAGCGTAATTCATTAAAGCAGTAGGAAAGTTCAATTGAGATAAACCTGTCTCAGAAGTCAATCTAAAATATTCTCAACACCTACATGGGCAATAAAGTAGTTTCCAAGCGTGCCCAATCTAATTTTAGTCACCATGCAATGGTTACGGATTGTCAAAAGCGCTGGCAATTGCAATATTGGCCGCAATTGGGCTCTTTACCGTTTTTTTGCGTCACCAATAACGAGCTTTGTCACCGCCCTCGTCTCGAAACAACTTGACCGAACGACCGAATGACGACCTCTTAAAATGTAAACAAGATCGTTAGGTCAGATTTGTGCTAGGATTGAGTTCTATTCACTTGTCAAGCAGAAAGCACAGTTTGATTATATCGCGATACACATTTTAGGCAAATTACTGGCCGTGAGCAACCGATCTTAGTTGGTTTTGCTTAATATTTTATGCCAACCGTCTGTTTAGCACATTTTTAAGTCCCTCAACAAAAACAGTTGTTGTTTTTTATTAGAATATTGCTCTGAATGCGTTTTCTATGGGTCGAATTCGCCTCAATGCACAATTAAATCCACTTGTCACACTTAAAAACATACAGTAAACCAATTTGCGGCTTACGTCAATAACGTTATTTCTCTTTTTAATTATCTATATACTATTGCGTTTATTTTATGCACTTTCTTTCTGTCATGTGTATGGTGCTATGCGCTTAATACCCTTTATCCTGATGAACAAGTAGTATTACAAACCGTCTCCTTTACTACACTATCGGACCATAACCTCCTTCGTTACATCCAATCAGGTAAAAACAAAATGTTTACGAAACGTCAATGAGATACACGCGCATACAACACCAAATCTAACTATGATCGAGGTCTATCTGGCCTGAGTTGGACAGGTCATGCGTCATAAACCCTTAACCCCACGTGACAACAATCTGTTCTAGTCGCACCGGGCCAACGTGTTTCGTTGAAGTGACGTGTGACAATTATGGGCGATTGATAAAATCGCACAGTAACCGGTACGTAAACAAAACTTGTCTTCGATTCTAAACCATCTAAATATTATAATCTACCACTTGCTACGTTGTTTTATTCAACACAAAATAATTGGCCTCCTATAATTTATTGTGCTTTATACTAAACCTTAGTATTGTTATTATTTGTAAAAACGGTGCAAAACGCAACGAAAAAGGCATCAATCGAACCGCCTTCATGCGTTTATTTACGGTTGAGTAATAAAACACCAATCTCAAGAATAGAATATTCGTAACCGAATATGGTATTGCACCTTCACAGGTTTAGTCAGGAGTCAGAAACCCAGACTTCAAAAAACCATGAACAAAGACCAAAAAATCGTCCACGCAGAACTTGTGGTCTCGTGCAAAAAACCATGAACCACAAAATATCAACAGCACAGTATATTTTTTGCGATCCGTCGGTGCGATCTACCATGGGTTGTACACTCGACTATTTCACGCTCCATAAAGAAGCAACGTTGCGCATGAGCTATTTCCGGCTTGGTGATTGTTTAAACTTGTGCAGTGGTGTCGTTATGTTTTATTTCACCAAACGAAATAAAATCAATTCAACTCACCGTCGCTGAAGCCAGTCTCCGTTTCCGAACTTTCAAGAAACAGCTCCTTCGAAGCTTGCCTCTTGCGGGGTTTCGGCACAGGCGGTGACGTAGCCTCAGTGACGTCATCTACCACGATTGGTTGCATATCGTCTACGTCATTTTGATCTGAGGTTTCCAAGAAATCAACTTTTGTGTCCATTTCCGTTTGCGGCGCCGCGGAGTCTTCGCTGTCGCTGCTCGAAGACGATGACGTCACGCTGGAGTTTCTGGATGACGTACGTGTGACGTGTGTTTGTGAACCTTGAGCTATTTCGTCTTCGGCGTCGCTATTGTTGGAACTTGTAAGTTCCCGTTCGACAGTGTTCGCGTCTGGATAACGTAAAAGTGGAGGACGTTCAAGTTGACGGTTTAAGTGCACATGACTTGCTGAATGGAAAAGGTTTCCTTAAATGCCAGACGTGGAATGCTGACTGAAAACCTAACGCGTGTGTATTAGAATCATTGGGAACAATGCATCCATCAATATGTCTAATGCCACACTTTTTGTCACTCCCAATATTCTCTTACATAAAAGAATACGTGATAAACTAAAATTACTTTCTAATTCAAACAAGTCCTAATTAAACAAACCTATAAGTCGCACCTTATTTGATTAGAGTTTAAACCCCATAAAAAAACTGTAACTGTTCCAATTGTAACATCCGTACGAACAACAACAGTTTCCAAAAAAAGAACAAAAATCCCCAAACCGTATTTCCACTTCCCAAAACATGCTGAATCTGTTTTCGTGATTACCTGGATACGCTTTGTTGCCTTCTGCCTGCTCATCCATGTCGTCTTGGTAGATTTTCTGTAGCGCAAGGTCGATCTTATATTGCAGCATATACCGTGGACTGATCTTCGCTAGGACGTCCTAAACACAAAAAATACTGCGTAAAATATTCCTTACTATAAACCGTCCCATAAATATTATGATGTCATTGTGGTTTAGTGCCGGGGCAATCGGATAATATACGTTTCAGTTTTAACAGGTTCGTACGTGCAATTTGTCTGGAGTGGACAAACTGTAATGACCATGCCTGAAAAAATGTGTGGTATGAAGTGGTGTTTTTAACTTTTTGGTTAACAATTAACATTCATTTTTCAAGCTCTTTGGTAACTTTTGAGGCGAGTATTGATCTGTTAAATAAACTTTACAGGTCAAATACACTGAACTACGGAACATATCTTGCTTAAATCTCACGTAACAGGAGTTCACCCATTTTCTCAGTCACAAACATCGCTGTTTTCGAAAGATTTCTGACCACATTTACCTTCCTATTAGTAACTATTTTGGCCACAACATCTTAAATACACTTGCTTTAGTTATATTATTAGCTAACAAATATCAGTTTAGCTAAATTTAACCTTGTTTGTAACGCGAGTTTGCTCACAAGCAGCAGCAACCGGTTTGGCCCAGTACCCCCCCCCCGACTGATCTTCGCTAGGACGTCCTAAACACAAAAAATACTGCGTAAAACATTCCTTACTATAAACCGTCCCATAAATATTATGATGTTATTGTGGTTTAGTGCCGGGGCAATCGGATAATATACGTTTCAGTTTTTAACAGGTTCGTACGTGCAATTTGTCTGGAGTGGACAAACTGTAATGACCATGGCTGAAAAAATGTGTGGTATGAAGTGGTGTTGTTAACTTTTTGGTTAACAATTAACATTCATTTTTCAAGCTTTTTGGTAACTTTTGAGGCGAGTATTGATCTGTTAAATAAACTTTACAGGTCAAATACACTGAACTACGGAACATATCTTGCTTAAATCTCACGGAACAGTAGTTCACCTATTTTCTCAGTCACAAACATCGCTGTTTTCGAAAGATTTCTGACCACACTTACCTTCCTATTACTAACTATTTTGGCCACAACATCTTAAACACACTTGCTTTAGCTATATTATTAGCTAACAAATATCAGTTTAGCTAAATGTAACCTCGTTTGTAACGCAAGCTTGCTTACAAGCAACAGCAACCGGTTTGCCTCAGTGCATTTCAGGCCTGATCATTCGCGTTGTGGGATATTTTGCCGGTGGCTCCCAGGGGGAAATGTGTCCTACCGATCAATACTAAACTGATTTTTACCACGGAGAGAAAAAACTGAGGAACAAAGACCTCCTAGGGCCGCCTAACGATTCAATTTGTTGATTTGGTTACGTTGACTTGTAAAATATCACCACCTATCGCAAACTGAAATACCCCATTGGGACTTTGAAGAAATCGAAATCAGTTTTTGCTTTTATCTTTAAAGTTAATACTCAAAGTAAACTTACATAGCTGTGAACAATATCAGGTGGACTATTTTCTCAACAAACTATCTTAGCCCTGTTTGATATTACCAGGCAAAATAGGTTTGCAAACTTTAGTTTCTTTAAATTGGCTCTTATTAATCATTGCATTAATTTATAACCTACCAGGCTGTACGCTCCTAAAAAACGGTTTGCTAAAGCGAACAACTTTGTATGTTACATAGAGATCATAAGGGGGTATTCCCCACACTTACCTGTTTTGAGTTCATGCTTTGTTTGTTTATGATGACGCAAAACAAGATGTTTTCCTTTAATACATACAGTGCCCTATCGCTTTATCTACCGTTGCCATCTGGTTAAGGGCAAAAATGACTGATAAAAATCTCGTCTACTTGTATAGTAAACAAAATAACACAGAATTCGTTGTTCAAACAAGTTTGGAAATATTTGAATGCTAATTGCAAGATTATAAAACATCAAGATATTAGTTGGAAGTGTAAACGCCACTGCTTACGTGTCGAAGCACATGAAGTGAACTACTCAAGTTTTTACGTGAGCATTTTAGATACAATCCTAAAACCCACAAACAACAATTTTAGTTCGTTAGGTTCTGGCTTGTAATGCAACATGCACATTTCGAACATTTGCCGAAGTAGGTAACTAACAAACACATGACCCATTGGGAAATTATCTAAAAATTTTAACCACTGTGCTTATATATAATACTGAGTAACGTCAACTTTTATACTGCCGACATGTGCATTTGAAATAAACAACACACACCTGACTGCAGCGTACATGTCGGTTTTAAACGCAACAGTGGCATACAATACAGAAAACCTGCACTTGTTTAAGATTTGCATATCTTGCAGTCTATACATGTGCATATATTCCGATGCTCGACATTCCATAAATTATGGATGATTTCTTTACTGCGATATGCTACTTTTTCTCACAGTTTCCCAAATTTCCCACTTAGTATTATTTCTTGAACTTACCACTACGAGACTGGGTTACAATATTGACATACTTTAAAACATTTAAAATCATTTTTACGATTTTTTTAAATCATTTTTTTACACAAATTTGCAAACTTGTGCAGGCTTCCTAACCAACTTGATGCAGTCAATCTTCTAATTTCATTTTGAGCAACGTATAGCAAACTATTTTTGAAACCATTCAAACGCACAAATTGGATTCAATGATTAATTATATGCAGACTCAACTAATTTAGCCCATAAAAATACACTTTCTTAACAATTGATTGCACAATACATATTAAAAACCCGCATTGCACTGCTCAATGTAACCTTCGCAAGGCAACTTTAAAGTTATTGAACTCAATCGTGTGTATTTTTTATCAACTTTAAAGGTATCTTCCACTCAATCGCCCCCCCCCCATCTTCTAATTTCATTTTGAGCAACGTATAGCAAACTATTTTTGAAACGATTCAAACGCACAAATTGGATTCAATGATTAATTATACGCAGACTCACCTAATTTAGCCCTCAAAAACAACACTTTCTTAGCAGTTGATTGCACAATACATATTAAAAACCCGCATTACACTGCTCATTGTAACCTCCGCAAGGCAACTTTAAAGTTATTGAACTTTCACTCAATCTCATTATGTTTACAAGTCATCTTATAGTCTACATAAAATGCACACAAAACCATGTAACAGATCAGTGTAACAAGATGTAGTAACATTGAGCAAGCAAACCGGTCTCAATGACCACAAGCACTACAGACGCAGCCAAAGAGAAGCTGGTAGATTAAATTACAACGTGCATAGTTCATTAGCATAGGGCGCTCGCAGCCGGGAACGGATAATACCACGATTATAACAAGCTTAGACTGTGAGACCGGGCAAATGAACCCTACAACAATGTGCAAGGGGAACAATTACAAATTAACTGTTGTTATTGGAGCAATGAAATTAGCGTTCACAGGGTGGTTGTTGTTGCCGTTTGTTTTCGTTACTTAAGTTCAACTGGGGTTTGAAGGTCATTTGTGAAGTTCAAACCTTTTTCTTGACATTTGGATTTTGAATGTTAACAAAATGTTACGACAGTGCTAGCTCACACAACGCAAAGTTTGCATTTTTTGGTGTACATTGAAGAACACTTTCAAAATAAATTGCAAGTACGTTTTGTCGAGATCAGACATAATGAAAAAAATTGACTACAGCATACAAAAATCCTAAATTACCAGATCCGCCAAAAATATTTCAAATACATTTATGTAAAAAAACGCTTTATTGTTTATACATAGAACCGAAAAAGGTTATTAGTTAACACAAATCTGACTTGCGCTAAACGGAAACCTGATCAGCATAATTTATCTTCGGGCATCGCAGTAACCTTTACTGTGGAATCTTCCAAAATTTCCCAGTACGTGAAATCAAATAACGACTGCAAAGTGAAAGCGGTTAAACTATTGCAACGACTTCGGAAAAAAGGTTAGAATCGACGAAGCAAACACGAATGAACTCATAGGATAGTGCAATAGATTCACTTCACTATTTGGCCGAAGAAACATATGGCCGTAAACAATCATATGTGATCAAATACTGTATAAAACAAACCCAAAGACCCAAAACAGTCTAAAAGCACGCTAAATACTCTGCCTTAATTCTAATGTAACGTAATTGCGCCATTGTGAAAAAAAACGAATTTAATAGGACAAATGAAAACACAGTAACCCACACGTGCGGCAAAATGATCTTTGCTTAAGGAAGTCTCAAAATTTCTTTATGTTGTCCTAAAAACTACATACAAATTGGTAACCGTATTTTTTAGGCGCAACAATGTTTAATTTGTGTCAGTCAATTTTGTTCAAAGAACCAAAACATTTATACGCTATGTATTTTAACTAATGACTGTTCAAAAGCAATTCTGATTAGGCATACGAGTGATTTTTTTTCTGCCAGAAACAATTTTTCCTTTGCCAGTTTAAAGTCACGTTTTATATTGCACTATACGCGTATCTGTTCGTGTCCAATAATGAACACAACAAAAAGCCACGTCGCTTTTACGTCTTTCGGCCGCTATATTCCTCAACAGATGTTAATTACGTTTTTTTTGCTTTGTATAAACACCTGTGTAGTATTCCATTCACTCCACTTAAAACGTGTATTGGTCTGCCATACAAAACAACACTAACCTACAAAACGGCACAACCACAAACATCTGATCAACAACGTGCACTTTGAGCACTTTGCCCGGCTGAGAAAACTGAACAAACAAAATAGCTGGGATTTCCAGCCTCAAGTCGCCTCCGCTTTTCTTGTGTGTGTTAATCAAATACAAAGTGCAAATAACGGAAGACGGCAATGCTGTGCTCTAGGGTCGACGTCGAGACACTATCATTTTAACGGACGACTTTATTGCCCTCCTCACCTCCCCTAACTACTAAATCACTTGTTTAACTATGCAGGGGGCATAGCGTTATATTTACGGAGCATTCTTTACGTACTTTGCATTCGTGTCTGCGTTTTTAAATGTGTAGGTTGGGCCATTGAGTTTTCGTACATTTCGTACAGGCACAAGGTTGGTAAGTGACAAGGTATCGTTTCACAAGTGCGAAATCGTCATAAAGTGACACCAGTTGTTTTTTTGAATGTCAAACGTTTTATCTGCGGCTTAACTCTAAAAAGAAAGCGAAAAAGAGTTTATACACCGATGGCACTTTTTGGGCATGCCCGTTTTTAAGCTGTCGCTGCAACCAAAAAAATAAAATGTTGGATGAAGTGCCTTGCAAATTCACGGCAGAAGGACTGACTGAATTGCGGGATGATAAGCACAACAAACGCAAAAAAATATCTCTACTCTAATGCAAATATAAAGACCGTATTGCTAAAGTATTGTTTCGTGTTATAAGCTAAAAAGGATTTACTGAGCAATCGAAAACTGCCGACTGGGCGGGATCATTTCAGTGGCCCACGGTTAACCATAAGCTTTCACAATATTAAACACTGATTTATGCATGTTTTGCGCACTGTTATCACAGTTGTGGCGCCAAAATTCCTAGAATTCACACGCAGGGCATGATCGAAGCAATGCCAACCCAAACCATATAATAAGTCCCATGGAGTAAAATTTCATGGCTCTGTTCAAATTTGCAGCCCAATAAAGCTGGATGAATGCGACCTTCAAATGCACACTCAAATTTATAAATTGAATTGTTTAAATTAAACGACCATCGTCCCTGACAGTTTGACCAGAACCTAAAACACATAGCCTACGCCACAAAACAAAAATTCGTTGGAATGTTTTCTGTTGCTTAAGACATGTGTTATGGCACCTAAAGCTATGAGGCAGTCTCACGAAAACTACACCTCTAAACTAACATTGCCACGCTTGACAGTCTTCAATCTGATTTACGACTTTTCATCGAATTGTTTAGTGGTCACGCTGCCATGATTTCTATGGCTTAGCAATAAAAATAAATTCTTGCGCTGTCAAGTTTAAAGGCTGAAAATGCCAATCTATTTACATCTAAGTAAATTTATTAAATGCCCTCTTTTTTCGTTTATTTCAGCGGTTCTCAAACTGGAGTCCGCGGTCCTTTTGGGGTGCGTGAGGCAATTTTGGGGGGACCGCGAAAAGGTTGAAGTAATTCTATAACCTTTATGGTGTCAGTTTGTGTCACTGAATCAGTTCAAATCAAAGTGGAATTGAGAATCGACTGTCTTCATTGCTAAACAATAGCCTTTATTGCATGTCAACTAAGAAAACTCAATTGTTCGCGCACAATCGTAATGTTTTTTTGCCTGTCTGTGACGTCACAAACTGTCTTTGGATCATTGTTTTGCGCAATTTGGTTTAACTGGCAAAAAGAAGGGCAATCAAATTTCGTTTTTCTGAAATACACATTTAGGCTTAAGGACCGCGAGCCATCGAAATATTGGCAAAGGGACCGTTTTCAAAAAAATAAAAAAGGTTTGAGAACCACTGGTTTATTTAAATGTAACAAAAAGCTTTAAAAAATCTCACTATCAGCTAATTTGTCGCCAAAAGCATGATACGTGCATATTGGCGTCTAAACTTCTAGTTCTACAAATTTCAAAATATTGCGTAATGTAACCACAGCTATGCTGAAACCCTCACACAAGTTATGGCAGCATTACAGGGCAAATGGGCGTTTTAGTAGCAGGCTTTGATAACAAGGGGTTCGGAATTTTGGGGTTGGACATCCGCCTCTCGCCGAAGTAGTCGTTGAAAGGAAAGTTTTCGTTCCGCAGTGACCATGTATGTCAAGATGAGCTATTGAGACCCACAACTGTCTGCTGATGCTTACACCCATAGATATATGAATAAAACTTTCGTGCGCTTATGCTTAATGGTTTGAGGTTACTATTTGACCCAATTACAAACGTAGAGTGCCAGTGAAAATTCTAAATCACAAATGGCTGTGTTAGCTAAAAATAGGTGAAGAATCACATACTGTTTTCAAATACCAAACAACCAATAAGACGTCCAAACAGCTAAGTTTTTTTTTTTCGGAATACTGTACAGTGTACACAAATGTGTCAGGAAGTCTAGTGACAAACTTGCTGGCAATAATGTACGAAAAAAGGACATAATTTGTTCTCATAGGTTTAGACAAATGGTCATGTCATCATCAGTGATGCCAAATGCTAGGAATATTTTTGCTGACGTTGAAAAAAATCCAAACAGCAAACGCTGATGCCTTTAACCAAACTTAGCCTTTGCGGATAGCGCAATCTTAAGCTGAAAATGGCTGTTTTGTCAATATTTGTCTCTCCTTATCACACTCCAAGCAACTCTTCTCTCGCCTTTAAAACTTCTTGCAAAACCACAGGCGCAAAGCAGGAATTTCAGGCCCTTGAAATTCCCGAGACAAAAATCAACATAGAATCCACGCGCCGATTATGATAAGAACCTTGAGCGAGCTATTCTAAACTCAGTGACCAAGAACGGTTATGTTTCACTGACCTTGCGTCACAAAGTGTATTTCACATAGGCTGTGCCTTTATTTGAAGCTGACTAATAGGAATTTAAAGCTTTATCTGTTTGACTACACAACTTCACTATTATCACCTCTGCTAGCACACAGATACTGTTATACGACAGACCTTTTAGTAGAAGGCTGTGCCACTAAAAATAATTGGCCCTATTCAACATGCAGCTTTGCCTGAACTGAACAATTGTCGACACGTTGTGTAAATAAGGTTAAAGCAACTAGTTGCCACATAGTAAATTTAACTTATTAACAAGCGTTCGTCGAGAATGTAGAAATTCCAAAGTGATTCATACATTTGAAATAGAATCAGTAATCTACCGGCCCTTAACCAGTAAACACGTTTCAAAAGTGACCTTGAATTTAACAAAGGTGGTCCATAAAAGTGTAAAAAACAGTTTGTAACAAAAAAAAACTTTGCACACTAACAATCAATTCAACAAACTTGCTCTGAATGTCAACAAATTGTTTCCAACAGAGACTTCCAATAACCGTCCTTTCCTGAACTGCCTCATTCACAATCTAACTGCTTTAGTAGCTTTGCTAGCAACTGCAGCTCAACATTTAACTGTCAGTTTCAACGCGCAACCTGAAGGACTTGGCTCCTGCAAGGAAATCACTGATTAGATAATTAGAACTAGACGAGGTTTTGCAGCCGTAATCGTTTCCTTAATTGACAAGCAGCGACTGGTCAAGGTGACAAACTCCAAACGCAACATCGTTATGTGAGTTTACGAAGAAGCTTTATTCAGTTAAGCGCGGTTATTGTTTAAAAATATGTTGACTAGATTATGTAGTTTATGTTAACCAAATGTTGAATTAAAGAGATTTCACCAAACGTTTTTTCGGGTGTAATGTAGGCTAAACGATAAAAACTGTGTTATTTTTGACTGCTTAAAGAGTGTAGTAAACCCACTTAAATCCTACCAAGTTACACATGTATTAAACGAAAAGTCACTAAAAAATAATACCAAACTAGTAGTCACTAAATATATATAACACAGTTGCTACTTTTAACAGGCCAACACGATTTACATGGCTAAGCTGAGGCCGATTAAAAAAAATATTCAAACTTTTTTACCAGCGGCAAATAGAATATTGCTGTCACATTGAAATTCTAGTCAGAAATACAGAACCTATTATTACACGCTCCATGACTTAAAAGAAAATGTATGGAGACTAAATATTATCAAAAGGTAAAATTTACCAGTTGAGTGACTAAAACTTGTCGTGCGTAAACAATACAGTTTCTCGACACATGTTTTAAGTGATATAGCTCAGGGTAACTACACGACCAATATAAGACTTTTAAATGAAAAAAGCGCCAGATATATAATTTACCTGACAGCTTTGATAATGTTTTGACATAGTATGACACGAATTTGTAGACTGGAGCAAAACACAAAGGACTTTGACTGGACAAGTGCGGTGCAATGACACGTGACGACAAGAAACGTTACAATTGGCATCGATTTGCAGTTCTGTGTAAACTTTGACTGTTCTAAAGAATCACGAAGTATATTGACTATTCCTTTTCACTGAAGGTCACAGTAACCTTTTACAGACTAAGTCAATGCAATTATTGCGACTATTTTGGCATAAAAATACTTTTGCTGCTGGTCTAGTTGCAGCACATTTAACCTTGATACGCCCCTCAACTGTTATTGTTTTATGACGTCACAATTCACTTATCTATTTCTGGCTTGGTGATTGTTTTGTAGTAATTTCTTTCACCAAACTAAACAGATTTCACTTAGGAGAAATATGAAAACACAGAACACTATTCCATCAAACAAGCAGCAGGCAGTTAAATATGATCTATCAGTTTATGACGCGATTAACAACGTCATTGTACTTCCTACATACTAATGTACGTTTATTAGAAGCATAGGCTTTCATATATTAGCGGTGCAAATTTTCCAAGGATGTTATTGACATTGCGTAAAAGGCACACCGTTATACTGCGCAGCTATAGTGTATAATTTATTTTCCACAACACAAAAACAACAATTGACTAAAATATTGCTTTAAAACAAAAACCTAAAAGAGACTTCTACTGGCAAACTGCAATGACCGCTACAAGATACAATGTACTTGTTGCCTTAGCTGCTGGTTAGGCAAGAATTTCACCTCACTCGAGCACTATACATAGTCAACAATACCAAACCGAGCAAATCCATTCTCTGTTTCGCCAGAAAAATATTCCACTGGCGTTGTGCTAACATTTACAAAGAAGTCCAAGTGCTTAAGATTCCTATTCGAGAGCGACGGCTGTATCGAACCGGTGGGGTCAAATAAACAGTAAAAAACCACGGGTGGAGGACAATATGAAGGGATGTTACGTGATTAGAAACCAAGGTATTGGATTAGTGCAGGGCTAAACAATCTCTGTGGGCGCTGTTACAAATTGCACAAGCGTGCATATGCATGTATTAACGTTTTTGGGAGCAAAGGAGCACAAACGGGATGTTCGTGATTTACTTGCATTTTTATGTACAGTTATAACAAGTGGTTTGATGTACCACACATTTCATTTAAGTCATCTACCCAAACAAGTTACACACAGATTATCACTTTGCGTCGATAGTTCTAAATAATGAGTATCACGGGTGGGTCTACGGCAGGGGTGTCCAACTCGAAAGCACCGCCGTGCCAATCTAGGTTTTAAAATATACTCGCGTGCCAACCTACTTTTTCCAAACCATGTCTTAAACGTCTTAACGGTAGAAAAAAATATGTTGTCAAACGCGAGTACGGAGTAAACTTGTTTATGATATTCCAGAAACCTTTTATAACATACCATGTCGCTTAAAGGGCAGAATCCATAACATGGAATATAATACGACAGCATAAAGGCCCGGAATTATCCAGAATTCGACAGTTTCAAGCGCCTAAAAGTAGACGGATCGAGTCTAAAAACGACCAATTTATTTAGTGGATTTGTGTAACCTTGATACTGATCATCTTTACTGAAGTTAGAATAAAGGCCAAAAAGAATCAATAGAAACATAATAATTGCGTGACAAATCCTAATGTTTACCATCTGAATGTCCAAAAATTGCGTGCCATTTTCAAATGCTCTGCGTGCCACTTTTGGCACGCGTGCCATTGTGTTGGACACCCCTGGTCTACGGTTTGAAAGTTCCGTTTTTTCTGTGTTCAAAAAACATTACATCTCTCGAAAATTCGAACTCTTGCAAGTTTTAATAAATAGCTATGTCGCCATTCGGCAAAAACAAATATGCAAAACGCAAGGTTATAACCTAGTAAATCAAGATGGAGAATTGGTCACAGACGGGGCATGACATTAAATGTGCACAATGGCTTCTGTAACGTAGACATCTCTAAGGTCATGACCCCATTATCGTCACAGCAAAGGAAGTCGCACACTGCGTTCGGGCCAAGACTGGATTAAAATCATTTGTTCCAACAAATCATGTCCGATAGTTCCAGCAAAGGACATGGCTGAATAGCAAATTGTGATTCTACACTTTAACGAGGTTTCACACAATTCTTTTGAACAATTTATGCTTGTGGAAATTACTGTCAACCGGTGATTATGCTCATAAGAATACAGTTTCGTCAATTTTGCAAAAAAAATTCTGCACGCAAGATGCCGTAGCATTGCATTGAGTCTAAGTCTAAGTGCATTCCCAGACTCTAGAATAGCTAATTAACCTGAAAATTAAAAAGTCTGATAATGTTTATTGTACAACTAATTGCAAATGGAGTAAAATAGAATACGCAGTACACTTACCGTTCGTCGTTCACTTGTGTTAAAACTTCGTTCAGTATCTTCTTTAAATCACAAGTCTCAACTCTTAGGCACTATGCTTTGGTGTTTAAAGTTTAAACCTATTCTGGAACAAAATTCGTTCTGTGAATTTTCGACGTCACAAACTAAAAACAATAACTACCAACAATACAAAGCTATGTGTATTGCAGACTTTTAGTTCACTTGTCAAGAGACATTTATAACGTTCTTTTTTCTGTCCCTTGCTTTCACTAATTAGGTAATCTGAACGCAGCAGATTGTTAAACAATGGGCGAAAGAGCAGAACTAATTCGAAAACAGAGCAGTAGAACGGCCTGGCCTTGCTCGTTTGTGGAACGACAAACATTTGCCTTGGTCTTGGCTTGTTATGGGACCAAGACGCGATTTTACAACCCTGTTGTTGGCCTTTGAAGGTGAGGAGGGTTTTAAGTTTTAACTTCGACGGCGCAAAAACTGACTTTTGTTTGCTCTGCTGGGAACGGAATTTAAGATCTAACCGATACGTAAATGTTTGTTTCAATCAATCTATATATCACAAGCTTGACAAAATTTATCATAACCATTTTAAATGTCGTTCAAGTCACGTATAACATTTCATTAATGCACAATTCCTCGAATTTGCACACTTTGATTTGGATGAACTATGTAAAACTGGCGGTTTTTGCAGGAGACATTAAACTTTTGCTAACCTACACCTCCATTATCGATTAAACACGGAAAATGCTTGTTTTTTTACATCTCTGCACCTTTTTCTCATGAACTTTACTAACACATCGGCCTTCTTACTGAAAATAAAACTAATACTTCCTTTTCAAACAGCACTTGGTGTCAGGTTTCGCGACGGACTAAGGTCAGTCTTATTCGGGTTAAAAAGCAGCTGCATTTCCAATCATCCGAAAATCTTTTATAACATTACGGTCGCTTCAACATCCTGAAGACCTGAACGGTACATGGCAGTTTTCCAGACAGTTCTAGCTCCCCTTCGTATAGGCATCTTAAGCATCGTGAGAACATGAAACCATATTCGGCTCTAGGTGGCAACGACTGAATGTAATTTACTAAACATGCAACCTCAATTCATTACGCATTTTGCCCAGCAACTAAACAAGTCCGATTAGGCGCCAGTTCTGCGTATTTTGCAGCGCCAATGCGACCAGCATTGTGAGTCGGTCGTTTAATATAGCGACAGAATGAAAGTGATCCCCAGGGATAAACAGAGACCTCGTTTGGTAGTTACAGGATAACAGTTTTGTTTGGACAAGGATTTCGGGGAGGATCTTTAGAAACGTCCGGGTTGAAATTCTGTTTTACAGCATTAAGAAAAAGTAATCGAAACGTAAAACGCTGATACTTCCGAATGTAAGCAAGTAATTTAAACCTCGATTTGACACAAACACAGCTGCGCGCGGGGTTTAAACGTTGACTACGTTAAATATTCTTATCAGACACAGTAAAATTTGAGAACAATACCAAAACTCTAGTCGGGAGCACCATGTAATGTCAGTAATAAAATATTAACGCATAAATAAACTTGAGTATTTGTAGAGGATCCAATTTCTTCAATAGATACGAGAAAAATTTCATTTGAACTTATCAAAACATCGTAAAACAAATTGCTTCACAGCGATACCCTTTGTGAGTTTTTGACCTTGGCAAGGGACCCATTCTTCTTCATTACCCTTTCTGTTGTCTAAATGGAGTCTCCAATTGGTTACCCAATTGGGAGTGATACTGTTTATTCCTACTAAATTGCTTGGCATTTTCATGTCTTGCCTTTTCCCGTATAATTTGACCTCATAGAAAAAAGGTTCGATGTTTCGAAAGACAGTTTTTCGCTTTATCGGGTTCTTGTCATGACGCAATTTCAGGTAATCTACTCTTTTTCTCTGTGGTGATATCATGTTGCACGAAAACACAGAAAATACCGACCGCATTCCACACAGACCGTTGCGTCTGATTCGTAATTGGCGCCCACCGTGTGTCCCCGTGGAGAATGGACAAGAGAATTCCTGCTAAGAGAGATCACAAAAGGGATTTATCCACCTGCTTTAAACGCCATTACCTTCAATATCACGTCGTTTTGCTTCCGCCGGTTATCTCACGACCCCTGACTCAATGACCAATTATCTTTCAGAAATGTTATATAGTCCTTTTTTGCCCATTTATGGGGATACCAAACGACGCTTTTTCGTCAGTTGAATTTTTATTACTGTTTTTACCTTTGGCCGGAGTTTTAGATTTTTTTAAGTTTCGATTTAGCTGAAACAGGCGTCAATTACCCCAAACTACATTTCCGAATGTTTACAATTAATTTAGGTGTGTCGCGTTTAATGACAACAAACAACAGTGTATTTCACGTATGGCTCTACAATATGACGTAAAAGCAACGTTTCGTCAAAAATATTCCAGTCTGGTGAAAAACTAACAAATTACACAACAGTTTCCTTACAATGCGTATGCTGTTTTCGTCTTAGCCCTTAATTAATCAGCAAATTTCGTCATTGTTTATATTGCGACGAAACAAATGATGATGGATCGAAAATCAAATTAAAGCGCATTTAAAACAACGTGCTGACAGATGCTTGTTCCAATATTCACAGTTCTGTTGGGATGGTTGATTTGATCAACAATCGTTCATCACATTTGCCTTATGAGCCTCCAACAATCATTTGATTTGACATTCAGTTAAAGCTTTTTAATCAATTGATTGTATAGTGTTTGTCATGAAACCATGTATTATGTGAGCTGAGCGTTTGGGTTTTTAAACAAATGTCAGACAAAACATATAACGTGGTCCTCTTATCATCCAATGGTTTCGACAAAAATATATAACATTAATAAATAGGTCAATAATTTAGTAGTAACGTTTGAGTTAGAACGACAACTCTATTAATTGCGGGCTACTCCAATTTCGGTTCTGTGCTGGGTTTATCTGATTTTTGAGCATTAGTTTTGCGTGCCAGTACACATTAAAGACGCTTTTAACACAGGCACAAGACGCTGTTCAGTAGAAGCGCGACTGAACTGAATCGCAACAGTTGTTGTGACTGCAACGTATGTTTAGCACGCTAAACGCTTTAAAAAGCAATTGCAAACGTGTTCCGTAGACTA
Source organism: Phallusia mammillata (assembly GCA_003260075.1). Classification (NCBI taxonomy): domain Eukaryota; kingdom Metazoa; phylum Chordata; class Ascidiacea; order Phlebobranchia; family Ascidiidae; genus Phallusia; species Phallusia mammillata. The sequence continues at coordinate 1,706 of QLIY01001303.1, read as the reverse complement.
CTGTAATACTGCCTTTACCTATGTATTGCGTGTCGGTCATGACTAATGCAAAGGCAAATTTTAAAAGAACTTCTCTACCAACGGTCTCACCAATCACAACGCGAATTATAATCAATATTAACGGATTTTTTGTAAGAGAATAAAACTGATTGATGCCGTTTCTGTACTATGACTGCTTCTACTGGTAGCAAACTTTGCCACGCTTCCCTCGAATAACCAGTCATTAACTTACCGCAAAACAACGCTATGGTTGGCCGGTCAACAGTGGAACTGAGGTGTCGGTTACAAAATCCTCCTTTTGTCCTTCACCCTATGACACCTCTCGAACCAGAAAGCCGGCGCAACGAACTGCTTTCGCCTCACGACAGGTTTTGACCGATTTTGGGCCAGACACAAACCTTCTTACTTCCCTTGGGCCTTTTGTGGCACGTGTTCGGGGTTCAACCGCGGACAGAGAAAAACAAAAGTTTACCTGCATACGCAGCCTTTGTTCGAGCTCGTCACGTGCCGATGACGTCACCTTTTTCGTCACGGAGGCTTTTCGCTCGACCGACTTGAGACGGTGTGCATTGCCGGTTCGGGCAGGTGTGTTAGTGCGGACACCTGCGGTAGTATTGTAACGAATTGATATGGGCGTAATCATTTTTGTGAGTAAGTGAAATTTTCACTATCCCACAGTTTCAACCACACGATCAAATTAAAGCTCGCATAGCGACGGCTTATCCAACAACAGTTTTGAAACAAGGAATAATCTAGGACGAATCATCACTTTTTCCTTACATATTAAAATTAGAAAACGTTTTTTGCCCCCCCCCCGCGTAATCATTTTTGTGAGTAAGTGAAATTTTCACTATCCCACAGTTTTAACCACACGATCAAACTAAAGCTCGCATAGCGACGGCTTAGCCCACAACAGTTTTGAAACAAGGAATAATCTATGACGAATCGTCACTTTTTCCTTACATATTAAAATTAGAAAACGTTTTTTTTAAGTGGATATCTGAACACGACAACCAATTTACCTGGCAATTGCAAAATGTTGTTAGTTGTATCATAGTCTTTACGTATAATGGTTGTTTAACAATGATGCGCTTCTGATAGGATTTCATCATAGATAACTTATTTCATCATAGATAACTAGTAAGTAATCTATGATTTCATGCGAACCAAACTCAATACAAATTGTATAAAGTTGCTTACTAACACCACCCCCCCCCCCCCCCCCCCCCCCCCACCTGGCAATTGCAAAATGTTGTTAGTTGTATCATAGTCTTTACGTATGGTTGTTTAACAACGATGCACTTCTGAAAGGATTTCATGCGAACCAAACTCAACACGAATGGTATAAAGTTGCTTACTAACACCACTTAGCGGAAACAAATTGCAATATTTTTTGTTGTTTCGCCAATCTGAATTGACTGTCCAGACTCCAGAAGCAGTCATTATAAGACTAAAATCATGTGTTTACAGTATTAGATTCCGCAAGTATAAACGCTTTTGCTATTTGCCAACAAAACGAAATGTTTGTCGTCTGTGGTACAAGTAAAAGTTGTAAACAACTTTACGTAACCCTCAAAAGCACGTCCACCTGGCAGTGTATCTTGAAGTTAAAAGTTTGTGCTTGCATGCAACGTTGCTTTTGCTTGTAGAACATTTTATATGCTTACTCCGTAAACTTGAACTGGAACTTACATAAATAATGTTTT
>QLIY01001302.1:0-43701 GCA_003260075.1 Phallusia mammillata | reverse complement strand
CCAAAAATAACAAAAACCATACACCAAGCACGTAACATGAAGTTTATTGTTCAGTCAACAAACGTAAATAATAATATTGCAAATAAAAAGTCACAATTTTCAATTTTGAAGCGTACGGCACCGCTCAAAACGATGNTCAAAACGATACCCAAAGTGCTGTTGCATAGAAATCAGCAACATTTACCCCATTGCAACGCTGTAGTTGGTCCGTTGCTCCTCTCCGTTGCTCCGCTTTTTGTTCATTTACTTCCCAGGTAGGTATTTGGACTTGTCAACGCTGGAGCAAACCAAGGACCTCCCAGGGGGAGGTACTTGGATCTTATTACATAAAACATACAGACCTCCCAGGTAATCACGCAGCAGATTTCAAGAAACAAAAACGAGCATTTGGTCGAATAGTCTGAAACGCTTAACCAAAACACAAACAAAAAACGTATCAGTTGCCTCTGATTTCAAGCGCAGTAAAACAGAAGGATAGCAGAATTATAATAACGTTTGGTTAAAATAGGGCCAAAAATGCGACGATGTTTTAGATAGACTTCGTCACCACAGATGTATACCTTTTCAATAAATAGCTGTTTTTTTCCCAGTCACCAATATTTTTAGTCATTTTATTTTACATTGTCATGTTAAGGCTATGATGTTTAATTGTGCCCCAAGCCCTAAAAATATATGGATACTGCTACTCTCAGGTGTCTACATTTCATGTTGTTATGAAAGGCACCTGCTTCGTTCGCCGCCTAAAACAAACAAGCAAAATAACTCCTTTAAGACCAAGAAAGGCCAAACATGCAACAGCACAAGTGGCCAAGTATGGGTCGATGATTTACAGACGATGCAGAATATGACTAATATGACGCATCCGCTTATTGTTGAGCACCCGTTGGACCTACAAAAGTCAGATGATATTTCGTTTATCTATATGTGTCTGAAAAATTTACGTTATAATGCAACCGTTTTGTCCAATTCCATCCCTTATAGAATTACTTTTTCTAACCTTGTCCTGATGGTAGCAGTCGATTTTTTGATAGCGATTATCACATTGTCGTAGATGGTTGCACGTTTATTGTTCTTAGTTTGGTGCATGATAGTATGTATAGTGTTTGTAGTTGTTGGTGTTTGTAGTTGTTGTGGATGGTAATGTAGGGCGTGGACATTTCTTGACGAAGGTGTCACGTACAACAGGAACTACTACTCAAGTAACCGAATGTTGTACCAACAGCTCCAATTTCTGAGGCGGCAAAGTCAAACGTCAGCCTATCAATATTCTCTTATTAGACTAGTTGATAGAGTCGCACTTTTCTTTTGATACAAAATTTCGGCCTAAGTTTGTCGCGTCGTTCAGTGAATTTTGGAACGTCCGGAGGCTCACAAGTTTGGGGACTCAACACCCAGCGTTTGGTAGAATATGTCTTTGGGACTCAGAGCATTTAATTAAGGGCCGAATCTACAAAATCCGACAGAACCTCTTGGCTTTTTTCTTGTGCCTCGTACTGGGCTGACACGGCTCGGATCCCATAGTTCGAGAAATCACTACTGTAGATTGTCTTTCGACAATGCTTACGTCTATTTCTTCTTGTCCAATCAAGTTTTCTCACCCCCCCCCCTTTTATCACAAATTAAGTATCATTTTCTCAGGATAAAATAAAAGAGCGAAAAACCATAAGGCACTAAACTATAAGGGTTTTTACAGTTACTTTTTTTCTTTTTGTACGAGATTAACAAAACAGTTCCTTCCGTTACTCATGAATTAACAGTTTGTTCTTACTTAAAAACTAGTAAAAATCTACTGCAATAAATTACGCAATTTTGTCAAAATTTCCGACTTGTGCAACTGTCTAGCTTATGGCCAGGCGGCTTCGAACAATAAGGAAAACGGGTGCATAAACCAGTGAGGGAATAACGACACTGGAAATAAACCAATAGTTAGTCAATCATGAGGACACATGTCATGTGCAAGTAAAATAACACCGTTGAGTGTCAGATCTCGCCAACAAACATTTGGATTTGATGGTAACGCGTATGGGAAGGTATTCAAGTTAAATTGTTAATTTGATTTCAATGAAAAAGAACACGTACAATGGAGAGATAAGATTTGTAAGATTTGTAGAAGTTGCAGCGCTTGTCACGCTATCGACAACGTTAAGCACGTAACCACTTAAGTACAATTATTGTTGTGGATGCTAACATGCCTGAAGTAGTTGGTTTGGATGTTACATGCTTGTTGGGGTTTAGAGGACAGTAACATGGGGGTAAACGTAACAGAAAACGCGTATTTCATTTTGTCCCCTGGAATTTTAATGTACCTTAAAATTAACATCTTTCGCTGGCTCTATGGGGACTTTTACACGGTGGACAAAAATGGTACTGTATATATTTAATGCTAATGTGCGCATAATCAATGTAAGTGTGTGTTGATCAAAAACTACCCCCCTCTCCTCTGGGTTTTTTTGCCGGCGCCCATGGTTCCATGTAATATATGACACGTTATAATTGTTATACGTATCAGTGAACAAAGATCAACGAAATATGAACACAACACTTTAAAGTTAGAGAGACCCTTTGGTAACGCTAAAGAAAACCTTCGTATTTCACGGAACTAAAAATGGCCAAAGTTTGTTCGAGCCCCGTGAGAAAAAAAGTCAAAGTGACCAACACAAACAAAACCATCTGGGGATTGTCATGGTTTCAAGCTTTGTGAAGAAACAACACAAAAGGCGAATGATCCTGGAAGGGTGGAGGAAGACATATGGGAATATACACATAATTCAAACCAAGGAGTCGAACCGGAACTGAACCTGAACCCGCGAACCGGTTTGAGCGGTTAATTTCATTAAACCCGAACTGAACCCGAAGCGCTAATCACGATTTCCTAAACACCCGAACCGGAGTTGAACCAAATATTTTGTTTAGCGAAGGGCCCGACCGGAACCGAACCAGTAAAAAATGCAGTATGCTTTATATTGTTTGTTTTTTCAAAACAGCGCATTAAAAAAATAACAGTTTCAGGTCGAAACTCTTTTAAAGTTTGAAGGCCAGGTAGATGATGGGTAGAATTAAATTTAAACGAATGAAAATTCAAACCGGTTTAACCGGTTTAAACCGGAACAAAACCAGAACGCGAAAAAATATTTTTTTGAAAACCTGAATCAAACCTGAACCTCAAAAAACAAAACGAACTGAAATTAAACGCATATAACAAGCGTTTCGACTCCTTGATTGAAACCACAAAAATACTGATGTCCAAGTACAACATAATAAAATTTTCGTCAAAATAGAGCAACCAATTCGACTAAGTTTGTTTAATTTATTTTTAACGTCGTAAATCATTGTACCTTGGGCTTAATCTGGTTCATTTATGCTGAGATAGTTGCAAACCCCCCCCCCAATCATTGTACCTTGGGCTTAATCTGGTTCATTTATGCTGAGATAGTTACAAATCGTCGCAACTGACTTCATCCAATTGATTGTGATCGTATTTTCGAACATGTGATTGTTGTCCATTGCGTAAACCTTTGCTGAATGTTTCAACTTCCTGACCTGAGCATAAGCTTTCCGCTGCTGGCTGTACAACTTCGCCAAGAATCACGTTTTCGTAACGTGGTTCCTGGATTGTGTCGGAATGGTTCGCGTCATCGTTTTCATGACGTAAGGACGNAACGTCGTAAATCATTGTACCTTGGGCTTAATCTGGTTCATTTATGCTGAGATAGTTACAAATCGTCGTAACTGACTTCATCCAATTGATTGTGATCGTATTTTCGAACATGTGATTGTTGTCCATTGCGTAAACCTTTGCTGAATGTTTCAACTTCCTGACCTGAGCATAAGCTTTCCGCTGCTGGCTGTACAACTTCGCCAAGAATCACGTTTTCGTAACGTGGCTCCTGGATTGTGTCGGAATGGTTCGCGTCATCGTTTTCATGACTTGGGGACGTTTGTGTTAAATAGTTGACAAAACTGTTTTCTTCAATTTGAGAAATGTTGGACGTTTCTTCGGGGTTAATTTTCGTCTTCTGTTTGACACAAATTTATATTGCTGAAACTTTTTCGCCACTAAAATGGGTAGATAAGTTTTAAATTTGTCCACTGTTATATATGTATAAATATATTTTCTTCAGAGAAACGTTCATGTTTAGACAACAACACAAATAACTTTCATTGAAACGAACAAAGACGCAAAAATTAAAGAAAATGGGCTGCTTATTTAAATTTTGTAACTTGTAAAAGTTATTTTTTTATGCAAAACGAGTATATTAACTGATACTGTCAGCTATCTACCTTTTCTGATGTTATAAACTGGAAATAAACCAATAGTTAGTCAATCATGAGGACNCTATCTACCTTTTCTGATGTTATAATTCCATACTTCTCCGTTCACCGGTTTGTTTCTTCTGTAAACAAAAATCAAGCAAAATTACTTCCCTAAAGAATAAGAAGGACGAAATATGAAACAGCACAAATAACGTAATTTTAGTCAATTAGTTTTGATATTCCAAACGCAGTTACCTTCTTTTTATGCATGACATAACAATGACGATGCAGAATATAACTAATATGATGCATCCGCCTGTTGTTGAAGCAATGATGACTGCGTTGAATTTCAGTGGAACTGCAAAACCGGACATAAAATCTACTTTGCAATCTCCAATAAATTAAAAAAAAAAAAATCTAACCGTGTGTTGTATTGTTGGATGGTGAGTTTCTGGTTGTTATAGTTACGTGGGATGGTGTTGATACGGTTGTAAAGTCTAATTTGGATGAAGGTGGTATCGTGGTGAAGACCGTTTTGTTGGATGGTAAAATGGTAGCGGTAGGTCCAGTGGATGAAATGATGATGGTGGCTGTAACAGAAAAAAATCACTAAACAGAAAACTAATTAAATTGAACGCATTTTCTTTTTCTAAAAATGATTTTCTATTTAACGTTTCGTTGTACAATGTTGTTCATTTCACCAAAATTTAATTTTTAATAACGTCTTTACAAGTTGAGGTAATATTCACATGTAACTTTGTCAATTACTTCAGCAACATTTCTGATGTGTAGAGGGATTAACAAAATCTAATTTGCATTGTTTAGAGCAATTAAGCAACCTGGTATTAGAATAAAAATTATCTTACCTGGAATAACTCTCTGGCAAATGTATCCTGTGCTAGATTTTGTACATGATACGCCAAACCATTTGTAACGTTCCAACAGCCAAAATTCTTTCACCAGCATCGCAACACAATTGTCACTTCCGAAAGAGTTATGTGGTTGCCCTGCAGCCCACATAGATGTTGTAAGAGAAACATTGCTCCCATCATTCCATTGAAAATTATTTGTGTTTCCAATTCTTTTAGCACCAATATAGAGCCAATACCGGGCACCTGAATGAAAACATTCACTTTATAGTTTAATATTTTACAAGGACAAATGACGAGTGGTAGGTTAAATTTGTTTGTTCCCTAAAATCCAAACAAATCTACAACGTAGTGAAACTTGAAGGCTCCAACCCTTTTACTTCATCAGTGTTGTGATTAACTGATTCAAATCCTTTTGTTTATTTTGCATATTATGTTTATAATGTTTTTAAACAAAATTTTAAAAAGCATTAAACTACAATTTTTTAACAAGAATAAACTACGAGAATTAGATTTAATTGCACGTTAAATGTCTTTACAAGTTACAACAACATTTTACAAGTTACAACAACATCGAGTAATCGAAACCTACCTGGTCGCCCCCCCCCCCCCCCCCCCCCCCCCCCCCCCCCCCCCCCCCCCCCCCCCCCCCCCCAAGTTGTTAATTTCCTTAGTTTTGACGTTAGCAACATTAGCTTGCAACGCAGAACATCCATTTTCTGCTTCAGCATATGAATTGACAGAAGTCATTTCGATTGAATATTGAGTTCCATTAAAGTTATGCCAAGTTCTTCCCTCAACTGATGCGGATAGGCAAAACATAAACAAACAAACTAACAACGCCATGTTTGTTGTACAAATCTATAATCAATCAACCAAAAAAATTAATATAAGTTTTTGCAAATCTTAACATACAAAGTACAATCTTTGGCCAAAGGTAGATGTTAACAGTTGAATTTGTTATTTCACAGGAATGCCCTTAAAGCTTCTTGACCAAATAAAAAACATACCAAATCTGTTGTTCAAATTGAAAAAAAAGACATTGCCAATCAGTCGTATGATTTATTAAAACATCTTGTTTGTTGCAAAAACTACTTTATTTTAAATCGTTGTTAAATATGAAAACTTGAATACCACGTCTGATACCTCAACTCGTGCTGTGTAGTCAATAAAGCTCTTTGCGACTATCTGTAACACTTTACATAACATCAATCGATTATAAGATGTCACTTAGGACAGAACACGTGTCAATGGACTAAGAATATCTCGCGAACTTCGATGTGTATTGTTAGGCAGCCACAACGAACCAATCTACTTATTGCAAAAGTTTATGGGGTGAAATTTAAATAAAATTTGAATGTTCTCATGATCGCTCAGTCTACAGCATAAATTTGAACCTTGTTGCATTTTAAGTTCAGAACATTTGTAAATGGATGTAACCAGTAACTCACACCACCTCATTTAATCTAAAATATGTGTGTTTGGTTTCCATGTTTGAAAAAAAATATCATGTTCTTACTTTAAAAAAATGTGGCGAAAAAATACGTTGAAAAAAAGTTTTCTCTTCGACGTTAAACCAACGATTGCCTAAAATTTATGGATTACATGTAAAACTGCAGGTAGTATTTTATGATTTGGTCAACAGCTTGTTATGTGATGGGTAGCAGCAGATAAACATAACAGACAAAATAGTTATCATCTGTTTTAAATTAGATTTATTATAATCGATCACCGTTCTTACTGTGTTGCATGCACTCTTTTAATCACTTTACATATTTATATGGGTAGAAGCCCCTTACTCGCTGTACATCGGTGCGACAAGAATCGGAAACACTATTAACTTCCGGTGGACCGATGGGGGTCAAGTTTTATCAACTATGGAATAATGGGCAGCCGAACTGATATGCTGGTTTGGATAGTTGTGTCTCAATGGGTTACACCTCCGAGTAGATACCATTTTATCTCTGGCACGATTTACCATGCACACAATACCAGTCGAGATACGTTTGCCAAAAACCTGCTGAAAGTAAATTTGAACACTAGACAACGTTATATGTATTTCTGTTTAGATTCAGCACAGTTTAGCAACCTTTAGAAAAAAACGGCTTGTTTTCTATCTTCATTTTCATTTTGTTCTCTTAGTCGGGTGCAGCCACAAATAACATCGCTCTCATTGTTGCCATAACAACTTCCGCTTGCGTCATTGTCCCCCCCCCCCCCCCCCCCCCCCCCCCCCCCCCCCCCATTGTCTTTGTGACGTTGCAAAAACGTGATAAAAGGTAAGTTGTGTGTTTTAATGCCGACTTGCAACGCAGTTGATTTGTTTGGTAATGTTCTTTTGCAAATTTCAGTTGTCGGACTGTCGCCTGATTGTCGAAAAATACAATAAAAAATACAAATATAAATGGAACCACATGAACCTATAAAGTAACACGAACAATGAGTTCATTTATCTGGATCGAACAAGTTAAATGTAACGTTGAAGGTTTGTCGATTGTTTTAAAAAGCAGAACAGCATCGAGGAAAATGTTTAAATTTTTCTGAAAATGATTTGATTGTTTGTCGATGTTTTTGTCATGTACAGAAACAAAGCGGAAAAAAGAATACAGCATGAAAACGCTGTATACGGCAAGAAAAACAATGGTAAGTGTAACTCTAATCCATTTCTTTAGGGAATTCCTAAATTATTCTTTCATTACGACAATGTACTGCAACTGGCGTCTATTTAATTGTGCTGCATTGTCGATTATGCCCAAAAAGTTTTCACTTTATCTGCAAAAAACATCTGTTACAACAGACGGGCAAATGTTAGTTAAAAAACTTTATATGAGACACTTAAAGCAGGTGATAACATTCAATTCGAAGAACCACGTAACAACCCACCAATTTATATCAATGATTTCCCTAACCTTTTACGTCACAACCTCAACCATCCAATGAAGAAAGTCCTTATGCCGTCATTCGTGAGGCAGGAGCTGAATACATGAATTTTTAAACGAGTTGATTTAAAGGTCGTATATCATGGCTATATTATTATAAAATAATGAATAACTACTTGCAGTTAAATATAAAAGTTGCTCTGCCGCCGTTTTTTTCAAATAAAGATGGAAGTGTAAAATATTTTGTTTGATTGCACAAAACCGTTTTGGAATCCCGACTTCAGATGTCAAGTGGTGCAATTATTTAAGTACTTAAAAACTAATTTTCGTGACTTGTGCCTTAGGGTCTAAGGCTTAGACCTAATTATAGGAGATGTATAAAGTCAAAATCTAACTCCATTATTATATCATGTAGTTACATTTTGTAGTTTAACGTAACACGTATGTGTGTTAAGTTACACTTAGAATCATTTTGAAGGGTGCTTAAACGAGAACTGTTACAGTAATTTGTTACCTTAAACCAACAGTAATTTGTTACAGTAAACCATCAAGTTTTGTGATTGTTCATCTATTTGTTATATTATATACCAAATAGATGAACAATCACAAAATAGATGATCTTTATCCTGATTTGGTAACACTAAATCATGCTCAAAATTATATTCCAAGTGTTTCACCGGCCATGCTACTGACTTTTGCGTTCAACTTTTCTGTTTTTGAAAAGGTTAATTATAATTAATAATTATCAGGTTAATGTTCAAATCTGTTTATTGTGTAAAGTCGAAAGATGATTATAGTACATCACAATTTACAAATACAAAAACTAAATCAACAATTAAAACCAGTAAGTTGGAGATTCGTATAAAAGTAAGAGTATAAGAGTGTGATAAAAGCTTGAACGGTAAAGCAGAATGCAAACCTCTAACATGCTCCCCCCCCCCCCCCCCCCCCCCCCCCCCCCCCCCCCCCCCCCCCCCCCCCCCCCCCCCCCCCCCCCCCCCCCCCCCCCCCCCCCCCCCCCCCCCCCCCCACTGTATAATTCAGACAAGGAAGGGACGTGACACGAAATCAAGCCGCTGCGACCTAAACGAATTAATGACATTAAATCGGTTAACATCATTATTAAAATAAAGACAATATCCAAAAAATTCTTAACCTGACTAAAAAGGGATTTGTAACAAGGTAATGTAAGAAACAAGCGAATACAAAATTGATTGTAAAAGCAGATTCACTTCGTCTGAACATTTATAAACTTAAATTGCTTAAAATGGATCAATTGTGATGTAATCCGGTTGTCGCTCTTCGATGATGCTACAAAGTTTGACATCATCAGCTTGGGATTGTTGTGACGTGGTAGGTTGTGAAGTGGTATTTTCGTAAGTTGGCGGATCTTTGTTCGTTTCTACTATCTTTCCATCAACTAAAACGAATATAATTTTGAAATAAGTGGAAATTGTGACCAAAATGTTTGCATAAGTATGATAAACACCAAACGACAAATTCACCCCCCCCCCCCCCCCCCCCCCCCCCCCCCCCCCCCCCCCCCCCCCCCCCCCCAATACACAACAGAAAATATCAAGAAAAATTATCATGTCATAATGACCTTGTTCTTTGGTGACGTAATAAGGACTGTTGTCATCAGGTTGCTGTGAGGAAGGTTGTCCTAAGGTATTCATGTAGATTGGCGGATTGTTGTGTTTTTCTATGATCTGACGATTTCCAGCTGTTTACAAAAAATAAAAATTTTAATTTAGTTTGAAAACGCTTGAAATTTAGATGAACGTGTTTGCCAAACGGCTTATGGCTTTATTTTTCACTTTCGCTTCATTGTGAAAACTTACTCATGTCGACGTATACACTTTCATCTTCATTTCTCGTCGACATCTTGTTTCTGCAAAGCAAATAAATTTCAATTATAAACGCATTGACCAATTAATGTGTAGTTATAAGTGTATATGTTAGCTTGTTGTTCATGTTTTCAAAATATCGTAACACTCTTGTCATTTTAATAGGTCTTTCAATACTACGTTGTAGTTTTTTAATCTATTCCACTTTAACAGAAAATTTCAACACAGCTTGGATTGGTTTATGCGGAAACAAACGTGTTTATTACCTCATGTTTCGTTTTTGCAACGTCACAACGACAATGACAATGCAAATAAAGCAGATGACACTCCCGCATGTTGCTGAGACTATGGTGGCCAATTTTGAACCTTAAAAAAGTCTTGAAAAGTTATTATTATCTGTAGAATTCTGCTGGGGAACCAACGAGTTAAACGATCGAAAATTTACTAACAATAGAATCCCTTAATTACTTTGAAAACGTGACAGATTGCTTTTAGTTTCGCTTGATAATTAACTAGCATTGATTAATCAATCCCTCAACACCAACTTGGAGATTCCAGAGAGATTAAAATACACATGCTCGACGTTACATTGCAGATTTTGAAGTGGAACACACAAATCATGTAAGCATGTGAGCAACAAAAATGGGCTCGAATAGTCTATCTTGCTTATTGGTACCATTGGTATAGGCAAAAAATATTAAGAGACATATCCAAAAAAACTGACAATTTCAATGAATTTATTGTAAGTAATAATAATATTAAGGTTTAAATTTTACGTGCAGCTATTTTAGAAAAAACAATAACTGATATTAACACAACTTTATTAGGGATAAAAGCGAAAGGAGACATTTCTTGCCTTGTGATGCGTTGGATGGTGTGGAAGTGAGGATTGCTGTGCTTGGTTGGTTCGATCCTATTGGTGTCGTTGAACTGATGGTGTTGGATGGTGAGGCGTTGGTTGTTAAGTGTGGTTGACCGGTTTCTACTGCTGTGGTGAAACTGGTAGTGGTGGATAGCGCGGCGTTGGTTGTTAAGTGTGGTTGGCTGGTTTCGAGTGCTGTGGTGAAAATGGTAGTGGTGAATGGTGCAGCGTTTGTTGTCGAGTGTGGTTGGCTGGTTTCGACTGCTGTGGTGAAACTGTTAGTGGTGGATGGTGCAGCGTTGGTTGTCGAGTGTGGTTGGCTGGTTACGACTGCTGTGGTCAAACTGATGTTGGTGGATGGTGCGGTGTTGCTTCCTTTAATATTGGATATGTTGACATTTGTTTTGGTTGTTTTAGTTGCTGACATGTTGGCTATAATATTAATAAAAAAACGGTTGGTTTCTACAATTTTGAGCAGATTGCAAAGTTGTACGCATGATGGAAAACAAGATAAAATTGTTTTAGAATTTTATTTCAATAAATTCCTGGATTCAAACAAGGTTCACCTGAAATGATTTTCTCACAAATGTATCTTGCTTTGTGTTTTCTGCATGGTACGTCATACCAATACAAATCGGTTGAGTCTATTATGTAGTCCTTATGTCCCATTGTGACGCAGTTATCATTCATGTGCAGATTATTGGGTTGCCCACTATACCACACGGAAGTAATAGAAACACTGCTTCCATCATTCCACTGGAACTTGTTGGTGTTTCCAACTCTTTTTGCACCAATGTAAAGCGAAAAGGGTTTATCTGAAGTAAAACAGTCGATTCTCAACACAAACAGCCTACAATGCTGGGATAACCAAAACGTTAAGTAAGCACGTACACCAAGTAAGGGGAATCTAAAACAGACAGTGACGTCACAATTCTTCCAGGTACAGAGAACACCATTTCATTTATTCGGAGAATCATAACGAGAGTAATTAATTATGTCGGAGCCGCAAAACAAAATCTCGTACGACGCGTAGCAAAATTTAAATCAGTTTCGCCAGTTATTATTTTCAACAACTGATATCGCTACATCTCGAGACTTAAGTTATCTTGTTAATGTTGTCCTAACTTGATGACGTAATAACATAACTACAATGTATGGGCATGAATGTTATTTGGAAGTTTTGTTACATGTAATTTGACAAACTAAAACAATTTGACAAATACAACAGGCAGGTCAAAAACATGTTTGTTACTTTACACACACTTGATTTAGGTTTGCTTGCAGTAGTAGGCAAAGAAAATGTCTAAACTTACCTGTCAGGTTTATGTATGACTTCAAAAACTGAAAGATGTCTGTGGTTTTGACGTTAGCTACGTTAGCTTGCAACGCAGAACATCCCGTTTCTGCTTCAGCGTATGAAGTGACCGGTGTCATTTCGATGGAATATTGAAATCCATTAAAGTTACGCCAAGTTCGTCCTTCAGCACAATCACATAAACACAACGTAACGAAAAACTGTCATCTTAGTTTAAAACGTTATGCAATATTACAGAATACGTTTATCGGCATCTGCAACTTCTTTGGACATTACAGCCATTAAGAAACATAAAAATAAATGCACTACGATAACTTGAACATGCTAAATAGATTTAATTTCAAACTTTTACAGAATTAATTTGTATATTGTAAGTGTTGACATAAGTGCCTAATAAAATCTTTTACATCAAGTAAATTTTTTTGTTTAGTGGGTTATTTGACTGAGATTTATAAATCCATACCTAAACTTAACTACACTTTTCGCCATAAATCGGTTTGTTGTGTTAAATTTAATTTAATACAGATGTATTGCTGTTTGTTTCCACATTTAACAGCTCCTGCATACCAGTGAAAACTATATACGGCGTTTTTGTGCATATAAACTATAACACGGAAATTCTATTGAGATGACGTCATGCTCCTTTAGTTTCGTGTCATCAGGTGGATACAGAGAGATTTTACCACACTGCGTATTTTAGGAGTTTTCTTGAGAACTTTTCTTGCATTTTTAGCTTTTTACATCACATTGCTTATATTGGTAATTTTACCTACGTTTAGGACGATTTATATTTGTTACGAAACTGCAAGCCTTAAACATTGCTTGTTGATTTCGGTACAATTATACATTCAAAATATCTTACTTTGTGCTGTGTTTACAGTAGGCCAACTTTCGGTAGCGACTTGCACGGTAGATAGTGTCGACATAGTTGAACTATTTGAATTAAATTATCAACCGGGGACAAAGTGAATGATTTGGCGAAGCATAATATATATTGTAGGGTGCTGGTTTGGTTATTGTGAAGTAGTCGCTAGTGTAACAAAACTGATATATTGTGTTCATACTAAACTCCCTGCAGTACTACTCATAGAATAGAAGTTGTAAGTTAAACTTTGCTCGCAAAGCATTAGCAGAAGCAACTGCATGGTGTTAAAAAAGTATTTGGAACTCTTGCAATTAGTTTTACTCACCTGTAATGCTTTTCTCACGAATATATCTCGCAGTGTGTCTTGTGCATTCTACGTCATACAATTTGTGAGATGAAGCAAAATAATAAGCATAACCCATTGTGACGCAATCTTCTATTCCGCCACGATTATTCGGCTGCACTTTACCCCACATATTTTTAGGAATAAAATTGCTTCCATCATTCCATTGAAACTCATTTGTTCCTTCGATTCTTTTCGCACCAATGTAAAATGAGTAAGGAACATCTGTAAAGAGTGAAACTCGTCATTAGATAAGTTTTTTTTATAGTTATTTTCTTGTAAGATTTGCTACCTGTGTATTCGTTATCGAATAACGTGTAATTGCTTTTTTCGGAGCTTTAAATTTTCTTTGTTGTTATTATATTAAATCGTTTGATCAAATCATACTAGTATTTAGGTTCGTATTCTTCATGCATGAAATCACCCCGATTAGTTAAAATTATTACCTGTCAAGTTTATGTATGTTTTCAAAAACTTAAAGATTGCTGCGGTTTTAACATTAGCTACATTTGCCTGCAACGCAGAACATCCCATCTCCGCTTCAGCATATGAAGTGACTGGAGTCATTTTGATGGAATATTGAAATCCATTAAAGTTGTGCCATGTTCGTCCCTCAGCATAAACAGTTAACCACAACAAAACTAACAACTTCATCTTTGTTTTTATTGTTTTTAACACTGTTTACTTGATTCTTATTAATAATTTAAATCTCCTACGTGTAAACAACTTGCTTGATGGTTAAAAAAACAAGAAACTGAATAAACAAANAGTGTGGTTGGCTGGTTTCGACTGCTGTGGTGAAAATGGTAGTGGTGGATGGTGCAGCGTTGGTTGTCGAGTGTGGTTGGCTGGTTACGACTGCTGTGGTCAAACTGATGTTGGTGGATGGTGCGGTGTTGCTTCCTTTAATATTGGATATGTTGACATTTGTTTTGGTTGTTTTAGTTGCTGACATGTTGGCTATAATATTAATAAAAAAACGGTTGGTTTCTACAATTTTGAGCAGATTGCAAAGTTGTACGCATGATGGAAAACAAGATAAAATTGTTTTAGAATTTTATTTCAATAAATTCCTGGATTCAAACAAGGTTCACCTGAAATGATTTTCTCACAAATGTATCTTGCTTTGTGTTTTCTGCATGGTACGTCATACCAATACAAATCGGTTGAGTCTATTATGTAGTCCTTATGTCCCATTGTGACGCAGTTATCATTCATGTGCAGATTATTGGGTTGCCCACTATACCACACGGAAGTAATAGAAACACTGCTTCCATCATTCCACTGGAACTTGTTGGTGTTTCCAACTCTTTTTGCACCAATGTAAAGCGAAAAGGGTTTATCTGAAGTAAAACAGTCGATTCTCAACACAAACAGCCTACAATGCTGGGATAACCAAAACGTTAAGTAAGCACGTACACCAAGTAAGGGGAATCTAAAACAGACAGTGACGTCACAATTCTTCCAGGTACAGAGAACACCATTTCATTTATTCGGAGAATCATAACGAGAGTAATTAATTATGTCGGAGCCGCAAAACAAAATCTCGTACGACGCGTAGCAAAATTTAAATCAGTTTCGCCAGTTATTATTTTCAACAACTGATATCGCTACATCTCGAGACTTAAGTTATCTTGTTAATGTTGTCCTAACTTGATGACGTAATAACATAACTACAATGTATGGGCATGAATGTTATTTGGAAGTTTTGTTACATGTAATTTGACAAACTAAAACAATTTGACAAATACAACAGGCAGGTCAAAAACATGTTTGTTACTTTACACACACTTGATTTAGGTTTGCTTGCAGTAGTAGGCAAAGAAAATGTCTAAACTTACCTGTCAGGTTTATGTATGACTTCAAAAACTGAAAGATGTCTGTGGTTTTGACGTTAGCTACGTTAGCTTGCAACGCAGAACATCCCGTTTCTGCTTCAGCGTATGAAGTGACCGGTGTCATTTCGATGGAATATTGAAATCCATTAAAGTTACGCCAAGTTCGTCCTTCAGCACAATCACATAAACACAACGTAACGAAAAACTGTCATCTTAGTTTAAAACGTTATGCAATATTACAGAATACGTTTATCGGCATCTGCAACTTCTTTGGACATTACAGCCATTAAGAAACATAAAAATAAATGCACTACGATAACTTGAACATGCTAAATAGATTTAATTTCAAACTTTTACAGAATTAATTTGTATATTGTAAGTGTTGACATAAGTGCCTAATAAAATCTTTTACATCAAGTAAATTTTTTTGTTTAGTGGGTTATTTGACTGAGATTTATAAATCCATACCTAAACTTAACTACACTTTTCGCCATAAATCGGTTTGTTGTGTTAAATTTAATTTAATACAGATGTATTGCTGTTTGTTTCCACATTTAACAGCTCCTGCATACCAGTGAAAACTATATACGGCGTTTTTGTGCATATAAACTATAACACGGAAATTCTATTGAGATGACGTCATGCTCCTTTAGTTTCGTGTCATCAGGTGGATACAGAGAGATTTTACCACACTGCGTATTTTAGGAGTTTTCTTGAGAACTTTTCTTGCATTTTTAGCTTTTTACATCACATTGCTTATATTGGTAATTTTACCTACGTTTAGGACGATTTATATTTGTTACGAAACTGCAAGCCTTAAACATTGCTTGTTGATTTCGGTACAATTATACATTCAAAATATCTTACTTTGTGCTGTGTTTACAGTAGGCCAACTTTCGGTAGCGACTTGCACGGTAGATAGTGTCGACATAGTTGAACTATTTGAATTAAATTATCAACCGGGGACAAAGTGAATGATTTGGCGAAGCATAATATATATTGTAGGGTGCTGGTTTGGTTATTGTGAAGTAGTCGCTAGTGTAACAAAACTGATATATTGTGTTCATACTAAACTCCCTGCAGTACTACTCATAGAATAGAAGTTGTAAGTTAAACTTTGCTCGCAAAGCATTAGCAGAAGCAACTGCATGGTGTTAAAAAAGTATTTGGAACTCTTGCAATTAGTTTTACTCACCTGTAATGCTTTTCTCACAAATATATCTCGCAGTGTGTCTTGTGCATTCTACGTCATACAATTTGTGAGATGAAGCAAAATAATAAGCACAACCCATTGTGACGCAATCTTCTATTCCGCCACGATTATTCAGCTGCACTTTACCCCACATATTTTTAGGAATAGTAAAATTGCTTCCATCATTCCATTGAAACTTATTTGTTCCTTCGATTCTTTTCGCACCAATGTAAAATGAGTAAGGAAAATCTGTAAAGAGTGAAACTCGTCATTAGATAAGTTTTTTTTATAGTTATTTTCTTGTAAGATTTGCTACCTGTGTATTCGTTATCGAATAACGTGTAATTGCTTTTTTCGGAGCTTTAAATTTTCTTTGTTGTTATTATATTAAATCGTTTGATCAAATCATACTAGTATTTAGGTTCGTATTCTTCATGCATGAAATCACCCCGATTAGTTAAAATTATTACCTGTCAAGTTTATGTATGTTTTCAAAAACTTAAAGATTGCTGCGGTTTTAACATTAGCTACATTTGCCTGCAACGCAGAACATCCCATCTCCGCTTCAGCATATGAAGTGACTGGAGTCATTTTGATGGAATATTGAAATCCATTAAAGTTGTGCCATTTTCGTCCCTCAGCATAAACAGTTAACCACAACAAAACTAACAACTTTATCTTTGTTTTTATTGTTTTTAACACTGTTTACTTGATTCTTATTAATAATTTAAATCTCCTACGTGTAAACAACTTGCTTGATGGTTAAAAAAACAAGAAACTGAATAAACAAAACATATATAGCCGACAAAAAAAATTACATGTTTAACTGCTCGAAAGTTAATCATTTACGACAAAATTTGTTTTCTGTAAAAGCTTTTATTTTGACTGTAATAAATAAACTAAAAAACTTATTCTACGGTTGTATTCTCGTAAAATACGTTTTGCTGCATTTTTGTTCTTAGTTTGGCCTGACTAACTACCTTATAGTGCTGGCGGAGTTCCTGATGCTGAAAACACTATTGTCAAGAATTTCAATGAGATGACGTCATGCCATTTTCGCTTCATGTCATCACGTGAAGAGAAATAATGGTTTGCTGTATTTCCTGTTTCAGGCCATCTTTAATGACACATAATCTATTTCTGTTTACGTAGTGCCAAGAATGAAAGCGAACAAAATATGATTTAATGCAATATCGAGCTCATTAGGCTCCATAAATCGTTCCCATGGTTTCTGGAACAGATAAAAGCTGATAACTTATAACGTAAAATTTAAACAGCAATTTTAAATACAAACTGCAAAAGGAAATATAGTTCGAGAAATATTCGAAGGTGAACGTTTTGGCAATGTTGATTCAATACGGTGAAACGTTGGTAAAAAATATTCGAAATAAACATTTTTCGGTTTTTCAGATTTTAAAACAATTTCGGTTGAAAAAAATAACAGAGATTTCGAGCATCTATGCTACCCATAAGATCAAGCATGAGTGTTATTTTGGTCTTTAATGCAAAAGGTTTAAAAACATGCACTTTGCTAAATCAACACAACTTATACGGAACAGTTTTAACAGTATGTGTCGTTAAATTACAACCTTTCATATCGAAAATGCAGAAGTGAAATGGCGACAAAATGCTAAATCATAATCGATTACTAATGGTCGCGTCGTAATTCATCGTAGGGCGAATCCGGTTTAGGGTCGTATCTATTATCATAGATATTAGTTGGATTGCTGCCGCTTGCAAATTGATCGTGGACTTCCACATGTTGAGATAGTTGCAAAGTATCGACACTGACTTCATCCAATTGATTGTGATCGTATTTCCCAACATGTGATCGCTGTCCATTGTTGTGAACGTTTGTTGATTGTTTCGACTTTCGGACCTGAGCATAGACATCGCTGCTTCCCGCTGCTTTCTGTGCAACTTCGTCAGCAGCAATGTTTTTGTGACGTGACTCCTGGATTTCGTCATAATGGATGACGTCATCGCTTTGCTGATAAGAAGGCGGATTTTCAGTTTGAGAAATGTTGTATGTATCTTCGGATTGGAATTTGTCGGCTACAGAATTAATAATAAATATTTTTTTGAAAGTTTTTGCGTAATTATACTAGACCAGGGGTCGGCAACCTTTTTTGCACTGCGGATCGTTTTCGAAACTGAAGTTTTATTACGGACCAGCCTTCGAAAAACTACAAATATTTAGCAATTAAAACAGCTTAATTGGTTTATCATCCCCGGGATACATGGGCAAAATGTTTTAAAGCGTTTAACCTGAAAAAGTATACGGCCAAGTAACACAACCCCCCCCCCCCCCCCCCCCCCCCCCCCCCCCCCCCCCCCCCCTGTTACGAAACCCGCTTTTTTACCACTGTACTGAACAACTACCTTTGCAACGTAGAGATAAAACATGAAAATTATAGGAGTATACACATTAAAACAAACATCTTAATTAGATTTAAATGTTTTCCACATACAAGCAAATTACAATGTATTAATAACTATGATTATTTTCTTACCTCCTGCGTTGTTTTCAGTCACTACTGCTTCGTTCAACGGTTTGCTTCTCCTGCGAAAATTAAAGGTAATTTACTTTTTAAATGATTGAAAAACACCACAATGCATTAGCACAAGTGGTTAGGAGTCGAAAAGTCTTACGCACCAAGTTTAAAAATAAACGCTTAACTTGAAAACGGGTTAATACACTTATTGGTTAAAAGAAAGATGCAACTTTATTTTCTGATGCAAAGAAACTTTCCGAAGTTACCTTCCTTTAAAGCGGGCCGAAACAACAACAATGGCGATGAAGATTATGACTAACATAACGCATCCGCCTACCCCCCCCCCCAAATTCAAAAAAGAAAGTTTTAGAAATGGTGTAGGTTGTGGCATTTGAATGATGTTATTTTTCTTCCGTCATACGTTTCGAACAAGTAATTTGTATGAGCAGAAACTTGTTTTCGTTATACCATGAAACCAACCATAACTTACCAGTAATTATTTTTTCACAAATGTATTTCGCATTGTGTCGTGTACATGGTACATCAAAACATCGATGTGATACTCGGTAGTCCTTATATCCCATTGTGACACAGTTATCGCCTTCATAGTTATTTGGCTGTAGAATTTGCCACATAGATGTTGTAAGAGATACATTGCTTCCATCATTCCACTGAAATATTTCTGTGTTTTCGATTCTTCTTGCGCCGATGTAAAAAGGGTAGAGTTTTTCTAAATAAATATTCATGTGATCACACTTTCTGCTAAATGCATGAAAACTTCCAGGTGTCACTAGAGCTGTGACCTTATGTTGTAATTGTTATTCCTGTCATATTACCTGTCAGGCTTAAATATGGTTTCAGAAATTCAAAAATAGCCATGGTTTTGACGTTAGCTACATTAGCTTGCAACGCAGAGCAATTCCCCTCTGCTTCAGCATATGAAGTGACTGTTGTCATTTCTATGGAATATTGAAATCCATTGAAGTTATTCCAAGTTCGTCCTTTAGCAAAACCAGAAAAATACAACACAAACAGCAAAACTAACAACACCATGTCTGTTCTGCAAGGAAAAGTAAATTCGTTTGTTTCACGTTTCACCCCCCCCCCCCCCCCCCCCCCCCCCCCCCCCCCCCCCCCCCCCCCCCCCCCCCCCCCCCCCCCCCCCCCCCCCCCCCCCCCCCCCACTATGAATTTAGAGATGTTAGTAAGTAAAATAACTGGGTTTTAGAATTGAAACAGAATTTCAAATCCAGTTCTTAGATAATTTTTTGCCGCACAATGTCAATTCTGTACAACAATAACAGCAAACCACTTAATTACATTAGAAAACATCTGAATTGTTTAAAACGCAAACAACTAAAACAAAAAGAAATTGCACATTTTGAACAAGATGCCGAAATACCCTTGTGAGTATAGGTGCTTTGGTTTGTCTCCTTGTAGAGAACGAGCATCGGGTCCCCAGTCTGCAAATATAGGCTTACATTACCTAGCAAACAAAGTTGGGGCATTGGGTGGTTAATTTTTGGCTGACTACCAGCGCTTCTGCAGTACGGAAGCTTAATGTCTCCAACTTATGTTTCAACATTAAAGCATTACTGTAAGTTCTGCCCATCTAATTAACCGCTGATTGTTTTGTGTTGTTAAAAATGGAAAACAATTAAACGCCGACAACACGCAGCAAATTGCATCGCTTAAACCATAGTCAGTAATGCGTAACAAGGAAGCCCGCCGACGAGTCCTTTGCCTTATTTTACTTTAGGTGAAAAAGGACCCGGTCGGCGACGTAAAAACATTAGGCATGCGTTTAGATTTTCGCGAACAGCCAGAGCACAAATTAATACAGATTCAAATCACCTATTATAAACCAAATTTTTATTCGAATCTGACTGGACATCGCTATATTAATTACAAACTTTTCTCAATTAAGTATTTAAGAAAAACGAACAACAACATGCTTGAAATGATCCATTCTTTCATGTATAAACATGCTACCTACAGTTCACCTGTAAACACAAGATAACTTCCATACTACTCTGCACGACAAAGAATGTAAAGGATCGATCAACGCTTTTTGCGCATACGCGGAAACTCTATGGGGATGACGTCATACCAATATCCTTATGATAGGATTAATAGCCCCATATGATAGGATTAATTGCTTCACTGCAAGCAAAACCAAGTTCGCTGCATTTTGTATTTTGTTATGAGAACTTTGAGTATGTTAGAATCGTTTTTTTTTAAATCGTATTTTTTCCCATAAAAAAACAACAACTGGTGAATATATGTTTCGTTGGCGCGAATTTTTGTTCCAAAATTACTTTATTTCGATTTCTCTTTTCCGGAAGTTTGCTGAAAAGAGAAGTAACCGACGTTTCAATTATCGATAAGAGAATCACTTTATCAGGATCATGACACCGTAAGTATCCACATTTCTTAGAAATCTTAAAAGCGGAAATAACAAGTTTAAACAACTGAAGACTGCGCAACGACAAACACTTGAGTTGACGGATGTAGACGTCAGTTACTTTGCAGTGTAACTCAATACATATGCTGAAGCAGAGATGAGATATTCTGCGTTGCAAACTGAAATTTTGTTTTTGACAATACGTCTCGTTTTAAATTGCATATTAAACGGGTGCGATTTTCGGGGTTATTAACTAAATATGGATATTTTATAGAATCACACACAAGCACCCAGCAACGTATGTTCATAACATCTTGCCATCTTCAACGTCACAAAACACAATATGGTAACACCAGCCCCATTTCGTCACGCATCAAAGAGATACAACAGTTATTAATCTTAAAAAGTCCAAGTTAGGCAGGGATTCATGTAATCACGGAATTGTGTTCGTTGAAATCACATGTAAATCACCAGATTAAAGAAATATATAAACAAACTACAACCTGTATCAATAACTCGGTACAACCAACAACGTCACAATCACAAGCTGATTACGTCATTCCGCGTTGCGTCAGTCAACATCGACCTTCTGATTACATAATGTTCGGTCCCTCATGACTATTCACTCTCTTCATGTAAAAGAATGTAAAGGATTTTCCTTTTCAATAGTTGGATTTTATATTTTATTGTTTTTTAAAAAAATGCAGTGATAAACAAAAATTTAATTGGACAATTGCATAAAAACGGCCTAATATCTTCACCTCTATTGCGTACCTGTAACTAGTGCAACATTTTTTCACAAAACAAATTTAAGCAAACCAGATTTATGAAAGTGAAGGGATTTAATCAATCAATATACAATAGCTATTTATTAAATGATTGACGGGTCTGCAGGTGTTTGTTTCCCGCCGTTTCGACTAGCTGTCGTGATCCACACAAACTTTATTCTGGACAGGAATGTGACTTTATTATAAAACTTTTAAAACGTTCAGTGCATATCGTTGCTTTCCCTGTTTTCGCTGATACCTATAAAAGTTGGAAATAACACAACATAGAAATAAAAATAAAATCAGTGAAGGAAACTGTTTTTTTTTCATTGAAATATATTTTTTTGTCATAAATCATCGCTTTATACCCAAACAGTAATAGTGCATAGTATTGGTATACTTCATTTTTTGAACATCAGAAACTTTTATGGTAAATGCACTACAGCCGAAATTATTTTCTAAGTTTGAACACTACGTGACGCTATGGAGTTGAGGTGGTCATTGTTTAAGCGATAAAAAGCACACTTGCAGATACTTAAATTACTCAGAGTATAGAAACGTGTTCGGCTCAAACATGCTGTATATCGTCAATCTGCTGTATATGCTGTATATCGTGCAGTTATTTTCGATTCGAATGCTATTATAGTACGGATGTAGTAAGCATGGATGTGTATACCTGTAACCAAACTAATGGCATATATCCTCATCAGAGTACTTTTGGGCTGCCTTAGAAATGTCTGTCGCTTTTAGAATTTCAGACTTTGGTACCCCGTATTGTGGTAACTCTTGCCCGAAAAGTGGTTTATAAAACGGAAGTTATTGTTGCACAATTTTCTTTTATTGGCGACGACGCAGTATCAACTTAATTAAAGGATCCGACCTTATAGTGCAGTTACATAATAAGACAACAATAAAAAATCGGTTAATACAGATCTGACGTGCCCCGTTTTCCTGTTAGGTGATCAAAAATTTCTTGCTGCCTTCCAGTGAAAAAACTCTGTTCTAGCCTATCAAACTAAATCAGGCAGAAAACGTAATGATATCCCTGGCAAAACAGTGATCAATTCCTTTTTATATGATGACACCGACCGAAATTAGGGTGACGTCATTTCAATAAAACTTCCGCCTGCCACTTGGTAAATAATAATAAAAAAAAACTTCCGTGTTTGGTAAGGAGAGTCGCCGAAGTGTCGTTTTATTGTTACTGCAGATAAAAAGTCAGTCAGATTATACTTTGAAAACTTGGCAATATACATGATTTTATGGCAGTTACACAAGGCACAGAGAGGCTACTGCCATTTCTGTAATGTACGAGTTACAAACAAAATGTATAAATCTTTTCATTTGTTTTTGTTCTCCTTTCTCTAACAAGCGATTCACGTGATGACAAGACGGTGCCGAGACGTCGTCCCATCAATAGAACTTCCTAGTTGGTGTTTATGCGTGGGAAGCCTTTAGATTGTTTTTTTCATATATTGGAGAGTAAGAAAGGTTAAGACTAATATTACAAGACTAATACTATTATATGTAGGAAATTCAGGATTACATTTGTTTACCTGCGAACCATAAACAACATGTATATTTTTAATACAGTAACTCTTAGCTTATGCTCTTTTCCAATAATAGAAGTATGAAGTTGAATTTTAAATAAAGAGCCTATAACGTGTTCAGTTTGTGCTGTAGGAGATAATATTTTCAAAACAAAAATGGCGATTTTAAGTTTATTGTTAATATTGTGTTTATCTGTTTCTGGACGAACTTGGCATAACTTCAATGGATTTCAATATTCCATTGAGATGATAACAGTCACTTCATACGTTGAAGCAGAGATGGGTTGTTCTGCGTTACAAGCTAATGTGGCTTACGTGAAAACCACGGCAATCTTTGACTTTTTGAAGTCGTATATAAACCTAACAAGTAATAGTTTCGCTAAATAAAGATACAAATGTATCATAAATAGACCAACAACTGTTATTTTTCTTTTAAACTTAATGGTGCTTTCATGGGTTTACAAACATGGGATCTAACCTTTTTCTCTTTTATAGATGTTCCCTATTCTGTTTATATCGGTGCGAGAAGAAAAAAGGGAACAAAGAATTTTCAATGGAATGATGGAAGTGACTTTACTGTTCCTAAAGATATGTGGGACCTTAATCAACCAAATAATCAGGGCGCAATAGAGGATTGCGTCACAATGGGATACGCTTATATTCTTGTTTCGACTTACAAATTGCATGACGCAGTATGCAGAGGATACAAAGCGAGATATATTTGTGAGAAGAAAACTGGTAAGAAAAACTTATCATCAGCAAGTGCTATTAAAGACCGAAGTTAACCTAGATGCGACCTTAGCTACAAAACGCTTTCATTGTTTTATTTCTTTTAAAATCTAGCTAAAAGTAAAAGGGTGTATAATTTGTTTTGTTGCAGTCATTATCCCGTTATTATTGCTCAAACTAATTACTACCAACATATTTAAAGCCTTTCGACTGTGTTCTTTCTTCAGATAGAAAACCACATACACCAACTGTACCAACACCATCTACTGTAAAAATGTTGCCATCCAGCAAACCATCCGCTTCAACCATGTCGTCATCTGCAAGGTCAACCAGTTTAACCGTGTCCACAGTAAGCATTGGTTCCAGAAGTGCGCCCGTTTACGAAGCAACACGAGGTAAGTCAAAACTATACTGAAACTTTAACGGAGAAATTGTAATATTTTGAAAGTAGGGAAAATTTGCTGATCTGCATAAAACAAAGACAGCATCTTTAAATAACAACTAAGGTCTATTAAATCGATTAAAAATATTTCACGAACAGTCAGTTTAGGTCAGGCAAAGACTTGAAACGAAAGTGACAGGACGTCATTCCCGCCAGGTTTCCGTGTTATAGTTTCTGCGTAAAAGGAACTTCATTGCGTGTCTACAAAGTGATATATAAAAACGCAAACAATTTAGAGCGATTCATTTCATTCTTTTCCAGCTCCACCGAAACCCAACACAGCCGTCATTGCTTCAACAGTAGGCGGATGCGTCATATTAGTCATAATTTGCATCGCCATTGTTGTTGTTACGTCTTGGAAGAAAAGAAGGTAACTACAGAAAGTATCCGTACACTAAAAATTGGATGCACTGATTTTTGCTTTTCCAAAGAAACCTGAAACGGCAGATTTATTTGTGGTTTTAAAACGTTTTGATTGGAACAAAATCAGTCACTTGCCAATCCAACTTTGCTTTTAACTCTTCAATAAAGTAACTTGTTTTTACTTTCACAGGAGAAACGAAGCGGTGAACGTAGCTGTCGCGATTGAATACAACGCAAATGGTAGAAAAAAAATATGCTGGTTCTTTGTAATAGTGATTTTTATTTGTTTGTATTGAAACAAAGTCAGACATCATACAGGTACACTTCTTATACTGCATATACATTCAAAATAGTTGTTTCTTTTACGTCCACTACAACAAGCTTCAAAATAAAACTATTCAGTTTCAAAACATGTTGTATTCAACAGTTGACGTATTCCAACCCGAAGAAACGTACAACATTCCTCAAGCAACACAGCCGTCCTCGCATCATCAAAACGATGACGTCATTCATTATGACGGAATCCAGGAACCACGTCACGTTAACATGATTGTTGACGAAGTTGCACAGTCAGGAGCGAGGAGCAGCGATGTCTATGCTCAGGTCAGAAAGCCGAAACAATCAACAAACGTTCACGACAATGGACAACAATCACATGTTCGAAAATACGGTCACAATCAATTAGATGAAGTCAGTTACGACACTTTGCAACTGTATCAACGTGTGGAAGTCCACGATCAATTTGCAAGCGGCAGCAATCCAACTAATATCTATGATAATAGACACGGGGCTAATGACGAATCGGATTCACCCTACGATGAATTACGACGTTACAATTAAACAAATCAAACAGAGAACTGAACAAAAACAATTGTAGATAAACATTTTTACAATAATTTTTATGTTCATTTGTACTTCTCAACCATTTTACGCAAAGTTGTAATGACATGTTTTCTGTACTGTACAACTTCTGCTTGTTTCTCGAGGATTAAGTCGAGGTGTGTAACCCGAAATGTTTCCAAATTTGTATATTATATATATACTTTTCTTGTTGTTGTTTCTCAAAGTTTTGTCTCCGACCATTCTGTCAACTGCTTTTCCTTCTATTACCTTTAACTTAGCTTTAGCGACATCAAGTGGCCGAACGTGCGTTTGATTTTAATTGGTTGGTAGTTACTTGCATTGTGCGATGTGGTGCACTACCTGCGACTGTTGACGCTGTTTTGTCTGCAGTACTGCTCATTTAAATGAAATCATGTGTATATGCGACCAATCAATGTATATCAATGGTTTATTTGTCACGATTCCATGTAACAGTAACAAAGAAAATTGCACAACAAGTAACTACGTGAAAGGTCAACAAAAGGCCAATCATTGGCCGCCAAGTCATTGACCCATTATCGTCTATTTAGAATAACGATAAAAAAACGAAGATCGGCAATTAGCAGTCACCTGGAAAAGTGATTGCTGGGGCAAAATTGCAAGGTAATGCAGTAGGACGGTAAAAAAAAACAGTAACTTAATAATACAATACAATGTTTGCAATGTAATGCAGTACGTAAAAGAAGAAGAAGAAGAAACACAGTAACAACACAATTATACAATGAGCAAAATTGCAAGGATAATTTTGTTCGAATCGTTGTGTGTCGACCAACACTGATAAAATCTAAAACTAACGTAACTGCAAATAATTAATGTAAAACAGATCTTGTTCTGCCCAACTCGAAATGATAGACGTTCTTTAAGCTTCTTCTACTTGCCTTTAGACTCACAACATTGTGAAAGCTGTGACAATAAAAAAATATTAAAATGTATGACATGGGCTGAGCCGTTACAATGCTTTAAGTGCGCAATGGAGAAAAGTGTTACTGATGCGATTTTAACGTACGGCATTTTAAAGGCGTAATACCGAATCAAGCCGGTCTCCCAAGCATTGCCATATGGCAAGGCACAGGCTAGTAAAATCTAGCCTGCGATGGGATTCGAACCCACGACATGTCTTTCCTGGTCTCGCGCTCTACCAACTGAGCTACACAGGCTAAGTGGTCAAGCCGCCGAAATTCGAATCCAAGCACCGTTGCCTGCCTTGTGTGCACATATCAGCTTCACAGTAGGGAATCGCCAGTTCAACTATTGATCAGCTAAGATGAATACATTCACTGGGATCACCCCCTGAAGCGTCGATGCAGACCAGCGATCTCGGCATACTTATTGCAAATCACAGTACGCCAGGACATTTAAAGGCGTGATACCAAGCATTCCCATATGGCCCGAGTCCCGAAAAGACTCCTGTCGTGGGTTCGAATCCTACCGCAGTCCCCATTTTTGACGTTTTTAACGTATGAATCGCACCCCTAAATCAAACGTATTTAAATTATTGACTGTTTCGGTATTGCACAACGGTTTGCTTTAACGGAAAAAAATATTAATATAGTCGGCATTAAACCTAATACAAACAGATCCGTGTATAGTGTTTAAAAATGCTAATACTAAAGTAAAATTGGATTTACTTCTAAGAAATAAAATAACGGTGAGATTTCAAGATGAGAGTGTTTGCGTCCGAATGAGTTAGTACTTTGTTTCTAAATTAACAAAGACCACAAAAAAAACACAAAGAAATAAATTGCTCCCCGAATGTGTTATTACTTTCTTCTGGATTAATTTGTTTTTTACCAACTGGAAATACTCAGAATGCCCCATCACAAAACATCCCACTTACCCAGACTAATCGGTCTATTCAACCGACCAACAAACCGGTCACAGCAACAAACGTCAACAATTTTTTTTACATCATCCTAGAGCAGGCCTGCGTGTTTGGGTGTACAACTGAAAATATATTTGCTGGTCCATTCCGCCTTAAACACTCTTCATTCGCTTTCAATCTTCCTTCGTCTGTTTTCAATCATCTCCGTAATTTTTGGAAATACTTACTCCTAAACATCCACAACAGATCAGACCAGATGCACTCTCCCATTGTGCAGTAAACAATGCAACAAAGCTTGAATGGTTTTCGCTGATAAAACTGCAATAATGAAAAGTTGGATCTTGTAAGTCGTATTTATTCAAAACCGAAGTAGTATTACATCAATGTATTCAAATTCTCCCGCGGGCCGGGTGAAAAAAACCCCCCCCCCGGGCGGCATATGTTGTGCAGGCTTGTCCGATAGCCTAAAGTAGAAAACATGGAGTTTGTTTCGTAATAACTGGCACTTTTATTTTAATTACAAACATGCGCAAGAAGTTTATGAGTTTTTTAGGAAACCTGTATTTGTAATAAGTGGTTTCATTCTCATTACTTAAGTAAGCCAAAACACTTACACAATGCGATGTGATCTTTTATTTTACAGCAGAGTAGAGAAAATTGAAGTTTGGACGTGAGAGTTCTTCAGGGAAAAATTAATAAATCTGCAATGCTTTTGTTTAAACTGGTTGAAGTTGATTTAACATCAAGTTGCCGCGTTTGTTTTGAGGCCGATTTGTTTACCCCTGTACCGAAAAAAAGGTTTTATAAAGCGTTTCGTCACCAGTGGAAGCTAAAGGACTATAACATGAAACGTCCATTGTCGGTTATATAATGTATCTTGGTTCCAAAGTAAAGTTCCGATTAGAACCAAATATTAAAGCAATGTTACAGAACTAACTAGTAACTTGATTAGTTGATTTACATGTAGACTATACAACGCATGTGGCAAACATAAAGCAACATAGTAGCCTATTCCCTACCTTGTTAGCATTATTATCAGCGGTGTTGTAACATAAATAAATAATTCAATCATAAACATTACTGCCAAGGTAGTGGTGTATATAGAATACATCGTGTAGACGTTTCGACAATCTCTGTTGTCATCATCAGTACATGTTTTTTCTTCAGTACATAAATAAATAAATAAATAAAAGGCAAACCCAATATGTTATTGTTGATTTTAACTTCTTTTTGAATGCTGATTTCCGTATAGACCAGTAAACAGTGACTTGTCAACTGTGCCGCGCCACGGGACACAGGTAGATAGTTTTAGGCCAATCGACTTGTCCCACCACGGTCCCTCCGCACCTTCCAGTTGTGTTTATCTAAAATAGGCCATACTGTTTTTCTTGTTAGCTCCAGTCACATAACGCTTTATAATTAAAGAATGTAACTGCAGCGCGTTCAGCCTCCATTCACCAATTGGGTCCTCCACGTTTTTGCGTTCCATAACATTTCAACGTCGAGAAGCTATTTTCTGCTTGTTGATTAAATCATCATCATCATCATCATTTTATTTTCAGTTGCGTACGCGGTTGTTGCATGCAAATAAAATATAATAGGCAAGCAACTGGTGGATGGCGAAGGGACCATATAGGTCATCGAGTCAAGGAATTCAAGGAATTCTTTCAGAGTGACACAGAGGCTGAACACAGGAAACTGAAGCTTTCATTGCATCTACGTCAATCTGTGTTTTTCGTTCTACAATTTATTGGAAATAATATCGCACCCCTGCAGTTTTTGTTGCTTTTATTGTATTGAATTCTGATTTAAGTGAAAAATATAAGTAGATCCCTTACACTGAATGTGTCAATCAACTTTGCTCAATAGGTTTCTAAAAAATAACGATCTCAGTATTTCAAGCGGGACGAAATTTAGAATAAAAAGGTGCTATAAATTTGGTTGTTAAAGACCATCACAGCAAAAGGACTATTTTTCATAATCTACATAGTTTAGTTTTTGCATCAATCTATTGTCAATCCTTAAACTTTCGTTACACTTCCCCAACAGAAATGAATACGACGCGTGAGCTGTTTATAGCTCAATGACTCTTTCCATTGTTACGTATGTTGCATTCATAATTATCCGTCAGGTTAATTATACGATAGTCGAAGATTGCAGTCAACTTTCTGACCAAGGCGCTCTCAACTTAGCTGCCACTGTGTGATGCATCTATAGTACTTGTGCGGCTACTGTATCATAGAAGTATTAAGTATGGAAGTGTTAATAGCTTATAAAGTAGCTAGGTCTGTAAGTCGAAGAGCAAACTAATACAAATGTAGTCTATGATGACCTTTTTGTGTGTTTATTTGGAGAGTGATCAGTTTTGTGGAAGTTTTGTTATTGTGTAGATTGTAACTTCTGTTTTCGTTAGATGTAAGTTCCGACAAATCACTTAGTCGTTCACCCTTCTGTTTTCGTTGATACGATTTAGCTTGCAAATAAGACATATTTAGAACAGTAAATAAAAACATTGTGTAAATTAAGATCATTCATGATGTCTACATTTGATTTTTAGATACCAACAGGTTAACCTTAATCTCATTTTTACCAAACGAGTTGGTACCATTACTCAATAAATCGAAAGTTGATGGGCAACATACGACCTTATGAAATTGTAATACCTTGGTAGCTACGAAATTGTTGTATGCGCCAACTATGTGCCCCCCCCCCAAATAAAAACATTGTGTAAATTAAGATCATTCATGATGTCTACATTTGGTTTTTAGATACCAACAGGTTAACCTTAATCACATTTTTACCAAACGAGTTGGCACCATTACTCAATAAATCGAAAGTTGATGAGCAACATACGGCCTTAAGAAATTGTAATACCTTGATAGCTATGAAATTGTTGTATGCGCCAACTACGTATAAAGTTAGTACATAACTGTTGGACGGTTAGTTACCACTTCCGTGCAAATGTTGATGACCTCGATGGTATTTTACAGTCTTTTCAGCAAATCAAAGAATGAAATTGTTAGGATTGTTGATTATAACGTGGTTGTCTTCTATTGCGGAAAAACCTCCTACTTTAAATGGTGTTGAATATCTGATTAGAAAACCTACAAGAGGCTTAACGTATCAAAAAGCAAAACAGAAATGTGCAAAGAAAAACGCTACCCTTGCTGATGTCAAAACAGAGCAAATATACGATGTTTTATTGAAACACCTTAAACCAACTTAAACCAACAAGTAAAACACAAAATGAAATCATATCTTGCTACATTTAATTATACAAACCGACCTAAATAGGCTTTTTAACTGCTTTTGGGGTGTTTTATTTATTTCGTTATTTATTAGCACTTTTTAAACAAAATGTAAAAATGTCCCCAAAATGATTTAATTTAAAGTAAACTGAGATTCCAATATTGAAATTCAAGACCTTGTTTTTAAGGTTACCCATCCTCGTTTTACATCGGAGCAAAACCCCCCCCCCCCCAGTAATGAAATGCAAGACCATTATTTTCAATTGTGTGATCTGAATTCTAGGCCATTGTTGCTGAATGCAAATTTTGTGTTTAAGGTTACCCATTCTCGTTTTACATCGGAGCAAAAAGAATTGGCAAATTCCTGTTTCAGTGGAGTGATGGAAGCAAGTTTAACGATTCATTCCCTTTGTGGTTTGAGGGAGAACCGAATAATCAAAATGGAAGTGAGAATTGTGTGACGATGGGTGATGAAAATACTTCCGATCAAAAGTTTAAGTTCAGAGACGTGCCATGCGACACCATATCCAATTTCATTTGTCAAAGGATAGTTACAAGTATGTATTATGATCAAGAATCGTTTTAAAATAACGTTTTTCTCCCCCCCCCCCCCCCCCCCCCCCCTGCGACACCATATCCAATTTCATTTGTCAAAAGATAGTTACAAGTATGTATTATGATCAAGAAACGTTTTAAAATAACGTTTTTCTATGAGTATATGTTTATGTTCATTAAACAATATAGTGATATATTTACATTATTATGATCTGATTCTATTCATCTGAGTTAAAACTGGAGAATAGTAGCTACTCTTTATCACATTTAAAATAAGAATAAGTAAAATAATAATGTTTCGTTGTTCAAGAAACTGCCGCTAAAACAAAAAATACTCCCGGAGACAAAACCAAATTAAACACTAAAGTCACCACACCCAAACCAACTCCAAAACCCAAACGAACCACTACAACCACAACACTGCAACAATCCACCATAGCCAAAACAACAACAACAACTAACACACCAAAAAAAGTTACACAACCACCAGGAAACACGGCGAACGAAGACAAACCAATTACTTCAACCCCAATCCTAAAATCGCCGTTTGAAACTGCAACAGACCCAACCACCGAGTTAAGTCGTGTAATCCATAACACACTTTCAGGTAACTTCTAATGGCAAGAACCCCAACACTTCGAACTCGTAAACAATGCTGTCCGTTGGATTATGTCACTTATGTTTTATGTTAAACTGACGATACGGTAGTAAACGAATCCCATGAGGAAAAAAGTATACTTTCAAGACCAAATAACGATACGTTGTTTGCTATGCAATAAAGTCAAGTCAACTCGAGTTATATCAAGGATATTTTCCTATAACAATAATAAAATAGCAGCCAAATCAAATCCTTGACAATTTTCATGTTTAGTAATTCAGAACAACTTCCGGTTAGGTTATTTTCGCTGACCGACGCTCCTGTTTATCATATAAATTGCTGCGAGCAAGAATTTTAAAGCTCTTGCTAATTTTCAGAATCCACTACGGAATCGAACTTCACAATCGTTGTTTCAGTTGTGGGCAGTTGTGTCATATTCATCGTAGTATGCATCATCATTGCCTTTGTGATGTCAAAAAGACGTCGGAAAAAACGGTAATTTGCATAATTTTGTTGTCGGGCATCTAAAGTCTAAAAAGTTCTGTTGAGCTGAACAAACTTATTAAGAAAACGCCTCACAGAATGAATAAAGGCAAAATTGTTATCTAATCAATACAAAGTTATAAGTTCAGTCGGCCATATTCGAGTTGGGTTTGGGCCTTGCTCCGTGCCGCATTCTTCCTGTTAAATTTGACTTCTGAACTATATCTTTATTCTTTGAAAAGGGTTTAAAAATGTTTCGGACTTTCGAGTTTTGGTCACATTTCGAGGCCGCTTTAAACTCTGAATCAACTGCTTGTTGCCTTTTTACTTTGCCAAAGATAAAAATACTCAATTGTTATTGCAGCTTACGGCAACCTACAGAACTTGATGAATTGGGAAAAGTTTTCGACACAGGTAAGGTCAACAAACAACCCAAAAACATTATAATTAATGACCAACGCCTGACAAAAAGCTTAATTTAGTGTTTACTTTTCCATGTGCTTCTTTTAGCAATCTGCTTTTAATGTTTGTTATTTTATTCTTATCCTTGGTGGGCTCTGCTGTCTGGGTAACTTGCCTCATTTAAATCCATTGGATCCTTTTTTAAGATGAGTAGTACACTTCACCTTTAGTTTAAATCCATCAGCAAAAGCAATGTTAGTTCCTTGCTTAGAAAAACAAGTGGCCTAGATGAGCTTAAAACCCTCAACTTTGTGAACAGAATGCGGGTTGTGATAATTTGTGCCCATTTTGGAAACAAATATGTCCTATTATTTACGTTCTTCGTTTTAAAAACAGCTGATAGTTTCGAGTCGGACGAAACATACGGCAATCCTGTCAAGTTTCGTGTCCAATAGCAACCAGTGACGACATCTGCAGCACAGGAAAACGGTAAAGCCGTCAAAACAAGCGCCAATCCACCACTGGAGAAACAAAATGACCCATACTCTTTGGCTTCTGATGTGACCCCGGCCAACAATGATGTGTACAATGTGGTGAATAAGAAACAACAAGCAACTAATGCCGATCAATCTCACCTTGTAACATTAGCAGCAGAAATATACAGCACACCTCATCACTCACAGAATAGTCAAGATGTACACAACCGTGGTTCGCGGAATGACAGACATCCCAAAGTCCAGAATGAACATTAAAATACCGAAGACAGAGCTGATGCATGCGGCCAACTTAACGTTAAGAAGAGTGAGAGCAATAACCCATATAATGTCTTGAGCACTTTTGTATAAACCTCCCTCACTCGGTGAAAGAACCAGCAGCAGCACAATTGCACAAAAATATTCACCTTGCTGTAAATAGCTGCGCAATGTAAGACGTTTTCAAGCGCCACAAAGTATCACTGCGTTAAGGTATTACAGAGGGCACAGTTGGTGGATAGTAGGTATATACACTGTTGCCCCGTTATTTCTGTCATTCATTGTAGATAAGCAATACGAAGAAATGTCATAAAATACAAAGGATATAAGCGTAAAAAGATCAAGAGCTACTGGTCGAGGAAATAACGATAAAAAACTTACTTAAAATACTTGGTCAAAATCTGTGCCAAGTCTTATTGCAGGAAGTTGAAATTAACTGCAGTGAAATATTATGTCCTCTTATATGCCTTTTTTGTTTGGTGTACTTCTTGTCACATTGTTGGCAATTGGTTACTTTTCCCCCCCCCCAATCTGTGCCAAGTCTTATTGCAGGAAGTTGAAATTAACTGCAGTGAACTATTATGTCCTCTTATATGCCTTTTTTGTTTTGTGTACTTCTTGTCACATTGTTGGCAATTGGTTACTTTCGAAAGTTTTGAAGAGGAAATTGAGTTTGTGCACATTTTTAGTAGATTTTATTATTTCTACCTTCGATACTTTTGATTTTTTGTTGATAATTCAAACGATCCTGCTCATTGATGTGTTTTAAGACTTGTTTTTTGTTCAGCTGTGATTAGGTCAGAATGCTGTATTGGTGTATATATAAACTGAAAACACTCTTAATATGTCTCAGATTTGATTGCAAAATTCCTTTGTTTACTTCTGTGCTAGATTGTAAACTTTTATGGTCTCAAACTTCCACCGATTTTGACAACAACTATTTTTTCCCTCGGTCAGTTTGTCATATGTTGGATTTGTACTACGCATTTGTGTATACGTTTGAAAGTTTATTTTTATGCTAGTTTTATTTTCAGGCATTTTTATCACATTATAAAACAACCGAATTATAATTTTGGTAGGCCAAACAATAGCTCCTTTTTACCCGACTTTTTTCTACTTGCCGCAAGCTCCACCTAGTTAACACGTGTCGCCACAATTGTTTCATCTGTAGAAAATGGTCATGACGAGTTAGGGCCTTTGACCTCAGTAACTGTTATGAGAGCTTAAAAGAACCCATATCCCGTTCAGCGAACAAATTAGAAACTGGTGCTGGTCAAGTGACAAAGTTAAATTCTGCTCTTTATTCTAACGCGTACAGTAACTTGTTCTGTCTAGTCTTGGCCCAAAGAATCCTGGAGTTGCCGCGTGCTACTTAAGTTGTAAGAGGTCTGATCGACATGGCAGAAATTTTTTATGTGCTTCAACTGCAATGAACATCTTGTAGGGGACACTCACGCATAGACAGCAGTATCTGACGTGGAGCTACGTCATCTCAGAGGAAATACAAAAAAAACTATGTTTATTCAAGTACCCCCCCCCCCAGTATCTGACGTGGAGCTACGTCATCTCAGAGGAAATACAAAAAAAAAACTATGTTTGTTCAAGTATGTGACCGGAAGAAAGACAGCACTGGGTCAAACCAAAAACCGTGCAAACGATTCGAGACACGGGATGTAATGGTTCGTAGTTCTTATCTGACAGGAGATATAATCATGTTACCACTATCATTGCTTCTAGAAGTTCGCCTACCATCAACGCAAGGTGAAGCAGAAATACACTTGGAAAGCATAACCAGATCAAAACTAACGCATACTCACATATTGTCTCACAATGTTTAAAGAAGCCTCACAATGTTTAAAGATGAGTGTGCAAAAATTGTCTCTTTAAGGTTTGCGTCAACCAATTGTAACCGGATTCAACCAAATGTTTTGCGCCAACTAGAATAAAGCTTATTTACTGATTTTGCAGTAACCGTGGGTTGCAAGTTTCCTTCATTGCACCAAAGTTCAAGCTAATGTCAACACCTGAGCGATATTTAGAATATTCAAATTATCAAGTTTCACGTCAGAAAGTTATTGTCCCAAAGTCTTTATTTGGTTTGTATTCTCAACTATATTCGTTCCGTTATTCCCTGCCCATTTAGATACTTCTTCTTTGTTCTATGAGTTTTTGAATTATCAGTTGATGGTGTATGAAGTCGAAAGCACGAATAATAAACATAGAAACGCATAGCAACAGTAACAGTATACTTACTGTGAAGCGCATAGTCCGCAAGCTGAATAAGAGTTATGCTAATATAAATTATATCCATGTAATCAAGCTCCTATCTGAGCCCAAAGTTTCATAAAATACTGTCTTTTAAGGACGTTTATTTAGCAAACATGGTGTTAGTTTTATTGTTTATTTTGAGTTTGTCCGTTTCTTCTGAAGGAAGAACTTGGCACAACTTCAATGGATTTCAATATTCTATCGAAATGACTCCAGTCAATTCATATACTGAAGCAGAGGGGAATTGTTCTGTGTTGCAAGCTAATGTAGCTAACGTCAAAACTATTGAAATATTTGAGTTATTGAAGAAATTTATAAACCTGACAGGTAATATTTATGCACATTAATTATTTCTTAACCAATGCGAAATATTACATTCTAAGCTAATTTAATTCAGCAGATATTTTTCCGCACACGGTATAAGTGATGATTGATCACAAAATGATGTTATAAAATTTAATGCAACGACATAAACCTGACTCTAATGGTCACAAAAATAGCAACATCATGAAACAAAATTCGATATTGTTTGCATCAAGTAACTTTGTGTTTGCATCAAGTAACTTTTGCACACTAACAAACGCTGTAATTTAAACTGTAACTGACTGCTTTAGATGAGCCCTTCTCGCTTTACATCGGTGCCAAAAGTGTCAAAAATACACATAACTTTCGATGGAATGATGGAACTGATGTTTCTCTTACAATATCCATGTGGTTCCCTGGACAACCAGATAACATTAGAAGTGATAATTGCATCACAATGGGTATTTTTTACAAACGCCTTGATGACCGACGATTATATCGATGGTATGACGTACCGTGTACACATTACATTGCAAGATACATTTGTGAGAAAAAGTCAACAGGTGAGCAGGCATTGGTTGCGCCGAGCGGTGTAATCGGTCGTAAAAATAGCGAACTGAAAAGCCTACTGTCATAAGAAATGTCTCATAAGTTTGTTGTTTGTATAAGTTACAAGTTTGTAGTTTGCAAACTGCTGCTTGTATTAAAAAGAAGAAGAAAAATCTGACACCCATCTGCTTTATCTGTTACAGCCACAACCATGTTACCATCTTCCAAAAAAACCTTTTTTTTCAGATTTTGCAGCTTCAGCAAATATCAATACAGTCATTGGCGCTTTAGCAATAGGCGGATGCGTCATATTAGTCATAATCTGCATCGTCATTGTCTTTGTTCGGTCACGCAAGAAAAAAAGGTAACAACAGAAATTTGTGTACAATAATGAATTATGCTGCCATTATACCCTTAAAAATAGTGCATGAGTCATCTTTGCATTAAATAATTGTGAGAGATAAAGTCGCTTTTTTAGCAGGAACGACCACGACGTTGGAGGTAGGAAAACATATGCTGGTTGCTAATAATAGTTTCTTTGTTTGCCTGTAACTATTAATTAACTAAACGTGTCTACTATCATAATTTTTTTTCTGGCACAAGTATTTTATTAATTAAATGAATTTTATTACACAGCTGGAGAATTTGAACCCGTAGAAACGTACGACATTCCTCAAATTGAAGAAAACAGTTTCGCCAACCGTTCAACACAACCGTGGTCACGTTATCAAAGCGATGGCGCAATCCAGGGGCCACGCGACGAAAACATGATTGTTGACGAAGTTGCACAACCAGCAGTGGAAAGCAGCGATGTCTATGCTCGGGTCGGAAATTGAATCAATCAACAAAGGTTCGAGACAATGGACATCACACGATCTAATGAACCGGATTTTGCCTGCAATAAATTACGACGTTATCGGGGATTAATTCAAGATCAACTTTTTGTCATGTTGTTTATTGGTCAGGCGAGCCAGACCATTCTGCCAAGTTCCTGCTAACTATTCGGTTTTTGTTTATTAGATTTTGTAGCATAACTCCAACGACACCCACTGGTGCAACATATATACACTTACCCTGAAGTGCCAACAACAACGCACACTCACGGACTAAACCATCATTACACAATCGAATGGATGCATGCAATGAAATATAATATAATAAAAAAATGGATGTTGCATTGAGTTTGTACTTATAATCAGTCATTAGACAAATTTGTAAAAAGGCTAAATCTTGTTGTCTAGTTTGATTTGAATGTGTACATACCAAGATTTGAGTGATTTGCAAAACTACATCCCGAGATACCTGAAAAAAAGTTGTAGAATGGCCACCTGGATATAAACGCGTTATAGATTTGTTGGAAAATACACAGTAATATTACATAGAAGTCAGAAGTAAATAATATTTTAATGAAAAATTAAAAAAAAAAAGAGAAAACACTCTTCATGTAAATAAATATAAGCACCAACGCTATTCGTGTAAGCTTTTGTATTGCATTGAATATCAACAAACACATGATCCACAGACATTTTTAGTGATAATAGGAATATTCTAATATTATTTAAATTTTTCGTCAGGAGACAAAACTACGGAATTGCCCAAACAATAACAATCATAGACAAATAGATATTCTTGAACCAAGCCTATTTTGAACCACATTCCATTGAAACAGTAGAAGACATAAACATCAATTTTAGTGAGTCAGGTCTGGCTAAGATTAATAGAAAGGTTGTGTAAATGCCGTGTTCTCCAAACGTATTTATGTAGTTTGTGTAATTTCAATAAAAGTAAGGGTGTATGCAGTGAAATATTAAAAAAATAAGTTTGGTGTCAGCTTGCAGAGCAAACATGGCGTTGTCAGTATTCTTGGTTGTGTTGTATTCACCTCTTGCTGCTGAAGGACAGACTTGGCATATCTTCAATGGATTTCAATATTCCATCGAACTGACTCCAGTCAATTCATATGCTGAAGCAGAGACGGGATGTTCTGTGTTGCAAGCTAATGTAGCCAACGTCAAAACCAAGAAACTTTACAATTTTTTGAAAAGTGTTTTTTACCGAACAAGTAAGAATAGTGTTTGTTTTATTTTGAAAAGATACATGTTAGCATTGCTGTATTTATAGTCATTGCTTGAAATGGCTGCAAAGCAAAAAATCTGGTTTTTGTTTCAGATCATTGTGCAAACATTTTTCCTTCCGATTATATCTGTGGATGTTATTGATAGATTCATAGCGTTTCTGAAAAAAATGAGTAATTTATTGTATATTGGATAAAATAATAAAGGTTTGATACAACTACGTGACTTTGCATTTTTGTTGCTTTATAATTGAATTGAAAACGACAAGGTACTTGTTTGTTTAAGGACAAGACTACTCGTTTTACATCGGTGCCCAAAGAATCGGAAACACAAATAAGTTTAGGTGGAATGACGGAAGCGATGTTGATGTTCCATCGAACATGTGGAGTAAAGGACAACCAAATAACTTTCGTGGAAAAGATAATTGCGTAATAATTTTCTACATACCAAGTGGACAAAACAAAAAGAGCAGATGGTATGACGTGCCATGTACAACGTCAAATGGATACATTTGCCAGAAAAGCCATTTTACATTTTTAAGTAGTTTGTTGTGACCTCTGCAAAAATGTAAATGCAGACATAATTTTCTTTCCAGAAACCACCACACCATCTACAAACATTATGTTACGAAACATCAATTCAACCACTACCAACACGCTACTGTTTTCCAAACCAACGACAACCAGAAGATTACCATCTACCGAACCAACTTCAAACATCATATTGCCATTCTCCAAAGTGACCACTTCTACAATTTTATCATCCATCATACCTACTCCGAACACCATATTTTTCTCTACCAAACCAACTACAAACACATCATTAACAATATCCAAACCAAACGATATTTTAACACCATCTCATGTTAAATCTACTGCCATAATAGCAACCAATCAAGCAAGACAAGGTAAGAATGTGTGCAAAATGTAGTCCAAGCAGTGTGCACTGCTTGCTGTCTGTAATTGTGTCATTTTGCAAAAAAAATTGTTTTACAGTTGAATTAAAAGTTGAGCTATTGGAAAAAAGCGACAAAATCTGATTATGCGTGGGCTTCGTCTTCGTCGTAATCTGCAACGTCATTGCAATCAGGATGGCACTGAGGAGTAATAGAAGGTAAACAGTGAGCTTTTTAGTCGCCCTTTTAAAGGTTAAGTCGCCAATTTTTACTAAGTTTGTTGTTAAAGGTCAAACTATGAGACCCCCCCCCCGTTCACTAAACGCAAAATTAAAGAAACAGATCAAACTGCAATGACATTGAAGTGCCAAACGCAGTTTGCCTGCTGGGTTGTATTGGAGGTCTTCATGGGTTTTTTATCCTAATACCCTGAAAACGAATCTCGGTCACTTCTGTCGCATTAGCTCATACAGCCAGGTTGCCGAGTCTGCTAAACTGCACATTGTCTCCACCAAGCGACAAAACTTGTACGCAAATGAGATGTAGCTCGTGATTTGAGATGCGACGCTAATCCGTATCACACTGACGTTGTATAGCAGTCTTATAAGCACGTGGGTGATAAAGCTATACTACAAGCTAAGAGTTCGCAATAAACAAACATATTTTGGGTCTGGATTTACGTGTGATGAAACAAAGTTCGGATTTTAATCTGCTTTTCAAGTTTGAGACAAAGTTTAATAAAGTTTCAAAACTACTCTCAGTCAGAAAAAGAAACGG
Source organism: Phallusia mammillata (assembly GCA_003260075.1). Lineage (NCBI taxonomy): Eukaryota > Metazoa > Chordata > Ascidiacea > Phlebobranchia > Ascidiidae > Phallusia > Phallusia mammillata. The sequence goes on along the minus strand of QLIY01001302.1, from coordinate 3,078 downwards.
TAAAAACGTTAAGTCAATGTTTGTCAACTTTTTATATCCCAGTTCCGCACTTTTAAATGCAATGTGGAAAATCAGTTATTAACTGCATATCTCATGTTGAGAACCACTACGAGAAAGCGAAGGCACAACAAAATGGTGTTTCGAAAATCAGGTAAAGTTTACTGCCTCAAACCATACACGTGTTTACATTTGCAGGTGGAGACTAATTTACTCTGTTAGTTTGGTGAATTTTAGTATTTACTAAATATAGAGAAACCGAAGCACTGCTTTGTGATCCTTATTCGGAATAAGCTTAAGACAAAGAGCTGCATCACAATTCATTAAATAAAGCCTGATTAGCATACAAGTTTTTATTGCTTGGTGGGAATAGAGCGTAATTTTGTTGTCAACAATTTCGATCACATACAGACACTCAATGCAACAGGCTGTTATAATCTCGTTCCAAAGTGTCGAGACATCAAGATCCTGCTTTATTCAGATACTGAGTACCAACTGCACGAAATAGATCGCAGCTTAATAAAGTGACCTACATAAAATAAATGCAATTTGTGCTCAAAGATTTTTTTGGTAACTTAAGTCGCTGCATGACATGCGTTGCATTAGTAATAGTATGAATTTTGTCGATATGTTCTTGTGCCTTCAGTTCGCAACGCAAGGCAATTTCGCAAAAGCTTTACGGTAATTAGGAAAACAGTGTTGCAAACAGTGGTTGCGCAATAGATAAACCGGCGGTTTTCAGTTTGCTCCAAATGTTGCTACAAGAGCTTGAAGTCAACTGCAAAATCACGAACTTGGTGTGCTGAAACAATCGTGAAGACAACATGTAATGAAAAGTAAGTTTTGTTAAACCATTGCACTTTTGTGCTTTAAGCACTGTAGTTTATGAACTAAACAACCTTTCAAACAGCTTTTCTAAAACTGAAAGTCAATCTAAGTGAAATGTTAGCAAGATATGTTTTTTAAATTTGCAAAACCTTTTGCATAATGAGTAATAATATCGTTTATGACATTTTAACCTATACAACATCGAAAATGTCAGCTGTCGCATTTTTACGTTGTGTGTGCATTGGTGCAAATTCGTCGCTTGTAAGTCATAGCACAAATGGCTGATGGCAGCATGCATGTTACTTTACTAGTATTTCCAGAGGCGCACATCGTTCTTTGGAACTACGTGTCATCTAATTTTGGAGTTAGTACTGTGTGCATGCTTGTAGCATTTTTAGTTTTAGAAACTTTGTTTGAAATAAATAAAGATAATACACCCACAAGACAACCTGTAACAACCCCGAAAGTGTCAAAAACGGTGCTAACGGAGCAAAATTAAATAACACCTGCTGAAGATTATAAATAAAACGAAACGAACCTCGTCGTTGGGTCTGTTTTAAGTTGCAATCCAATCGTTGCTTTGTCCAGTCAGCATCTGTGCTTGTTGCGGCTGGAACTAAAGTTTAATATAACTTGCACTGAATCAAACTTACTTCACATCTTTTTTTCTTCACGATTCCTTCACTCAACCAAGTTCGCACTTCTTGCCTTGACATCAATCACTTGCAGCCAAATATATAGCAAACTGCAAACCGCCATTTTCTTCCGCGCTCCATGTCTGGTTGCTATGCACCGCCTTTTTCTCAATCTCTGTGAAGCATTTGAGAGATTGTACTTGAGTGAAGTGAATACCTATTGACGAAAGAACAAACTATTGACGAATGCTGCCATATCCATTCCTTTTGAGTGATGTTGTAATAACAAAGTAAAAATAGTTTAATCATAAACATTACTGCCAAGGTAGTGGTGGCCCCCCCCCCGTTGCAATCCAATCGTTGCTTTGTCCAGTCAGCATCTGTGCTTGTTGCTTCGCAAGGCGACGATTACTTTTTTCCGATGCTCTTCGCCTGAAAAGCAACAAAAACTAAATCTCCCCAAAACTTAGTAAAACATAAAGTAACCTCAAATGTTTAAAAGTCTGCGTTGGATACTACCAAGACATTTTGTAATTATTTGAAAACTGTAATTTGAAGTGTCTACTTCAAACCTACGTACAAATTATTAAAACCCTTTAAGTTTTCGACACTATTAAACGCAGCTCGTTAATTTCTAACTACGATCTACCCAACCTTTGATCTATTGATTTGTATCATGTAACCTCTCACAGCTTTGTGGTAACGGGCGCCTACTAATACGACTCGACAAAAAATTCAACAACCTACCCTACTTTACAGAAACCGTGGTAAAAGTTGTAATGCTTTCTGGTAAAATTGTGAAGGCGGTTAATAATCACGAATAACATCACTAAACATGACATGCGTTAAAACTTGCAGCAAAAATACAGTCTTGGCACAAGTCTTGTCTATAGTAGTGATAAATGCCGCAGTAATTTTTACAGTATTTTATTTTATTGTGTTGATTATTAGGCTTTGACACACGAGAAGCGCAGTTCAATGGTGTAAGTGTGCCCCCCCCCCCCCCCCCCCCCCCCCCCCCCCCCCCCTGGTGTAAGTGTGCTTGTGTTCTTTATAAATACGTAAAGACGGAATATCATTTGCTATTTAAAAAGCTCACCATTGTTGCTCTTGAGTGTTGACCATCATAGCTTTGAACCACAGAAGATACAAAGACGTACCAAGCCTATAGTTTGCATATCTGGTAATATTGCTTGTAAAAATGAAAATGAATGTAGGTATGTTACGTATGAATGCCCCCCCCCCGCACAATACTGCAAGTCCCTGATCAGCCCTTGCCGAGGGTATATTACCGTGTTGTGAAATCAAGCGTCGTGTTTTATTGTAAACGATTGCAAAAACTATTTATTGTTTTAAATATACAAATTGTTGCCTAATACTGACACACTTGTTTGCAATCTACAGTTACAAATCAACAAAAAGTTTTATCTTTTTACTAGCACAAATAATATTGTATGGACATTTGACCGCAATTAAGAAGTAATCATAACGTACACTAACCTCGCAACAGTTTTTTATACCGCTCTTTAAAAATCAACTACAACGTTAACAACTTATTACACAGTGGAACTAAAGTTTAATATAACTTGCACTAAATCAAACTTACTTCACATCTTTT
>QLIY01001301.1:8732-43723 GCA_003260075.1 Phallusia mammillata | reverse complement strand
TAGAGTTATTTTAATTGCAAATGTTTTACCAATCCCTGTTAAATGTTTATCTTGCTCTAGAAAACAAATATGTCTAATTTATTCCATGGGTTGGCAATCCCTAGCACACATGCCAAGGTTGACATATGAGGTGACTTTGTCACACACAGTGGTTCTGCAGTTAGTATGTTTTGGGTCAAAGGTTCTTAACCAGGGGTGTGCGCACCCCCAAGGGGTACGAGAACTGTTCCTAGGGGGTGCGGGGATGCTGAATCATTAAGGTTGGTTAGGTCTATTCAATTTAAATACAAAAATCCAGGGGGTACGAAAATTGGTTGATGATTTGAAAGGGCTGCAGGAAGGAAAAAAGGTTAAGAAACACTGTTCTAGGTGCTATTTAATTCCACTTAAACTTTTTCTCTGTTTGTTTTGCATTTGTTCCAGTGTAATAGTCCTAAACCAAGCTTTTACCTAAAAATCTTTTTGCTTTCTGGTCACTCTTTAAATTTACTCACAGGATTTGTGATCAGTGTGATAACCAGTGTTTTTTTAAGGTGTTTTTTAAGGTGTCAAATTTCTCCAGCGGTTTTCCAAAATTTGCCAGTAGCCTAATAAATAATTCGTTTAAGCAAATTGGCTATTTTGTGGTATTTAAATGAAACACTTGCGGTCTCTAAAACTACTTAGCGGCCACCCAAACCAAACCTTAAAAAAAACCTGGTGATACTAATGGCTTTTTCAATACTGATTAGGTTAAGTATATTTTTTTTTCTGACCTGAATCTGTTCATAACTCTTCCTAGCGGGGTAGTGTCGAAGAAGGCCATCGGGGCCCGCATAATACTGTGGAGCATATTTGCATGGAGAACTCTGGCTGCAGCTACAGATCCGAATGAGAGGGCAAATGATGCAAAGAGAACAGTCAGTGCTGAAACAAAATTGAAACCATGGTTATTGGATTATTACATAATGCAACAAACAGTGTCTGTACACAATCATCAAATGTTATTTTATAAATGATGCCACATATCAAAAAAGTTCAGATACAGTAACCTTAAATAATGCGGACCCATTTGGACCAAAAAAAAGTGTCTGTATTAGGTGAAGATCTGGATTAACCGATGTCGATTAGTTTTACCACATTACAAATCATTTGTACCTCGAGTTTTGCCCGGATTAGTCATACATCCGATTTAAACGAATACGGTTTATCTGTGGTTTACTGTATATAAGTATTTACTATGAGGTAACATGGGCTCAATAATTTCTTGATACAAAATTCCTCTATAACATAGAAGAACATAACTAGATGCCAGGATGAAGATTTTTCAATTTATCAAAAAACAGATTCAGTGTTAGCGAATCCAATGAGTTTGGTTGTTTTACAAGTGAAAAAACACATTATGTCAATTAGACCACAAACACACCTTGTCCAAACCCAACTCCTGCATACACTCCAAGTCTTAGTGAAGTCGAGTTTTGGGTTCCATCGGGATTAATCGGGTCATTGCTCCATTCTTAAAAAAAACATTGCAACGCCATTAGGTTGTGTACTTGTTAGTTTACAAAATAGACCAGCAGCAAAGTATGAAAGATAGGTTGAAATTCGCAAACTGACATGGACTTTCTTGAAACTAAAATACATCGAGCTGCAGACAGTACACACTGTTTTGGCCTACAGGGTCTCATCAGTGCAGCTGGTGACGAGATATCAGGTTAGTGTAGCCATCCAACCGCACTGGTTAGTTGGGTGCCAATACAGCCTATGTCTTGTCATCAGCTGCAGTGATAAGACCTTGTTGCAGTATACACTGCCTTCAGGTTATCATTTATTGGATTGATGCTTTTACATTGAAACTACATATTAACTAATATTTCCAGTGAATACACTGTTGCTGCCAGGCATAACGTATCAACAAAATTTTTAGCNTTTGTAAATAGACACTTAAGCTCTGGGAATATAACCTGTAGATAGGAACACTATACACGGACTTGAAAAGTAGTTTAATCATAAACATTACTGCCAAGGTAGTGGTGTATATAGAATACACCGTGTAGACGTTTCGACAATCTCTGTTGTCATCATCAGTACATCATGTTTATGTGTTTATGAATAACCTGTAGAGGTTGATAAAATACCCAATTTTAAATAATTCTTAAATGGTTTAGACTTTAGCATCTAGTATGCTTGGCAAATTCAATACAGGTTTTGCATCTAGTAAAGTGACACCAAACACTGATTGTAAGAAGTCAATGGTTAAGTGGGGGGGGGGATATTTCCAGATTGAACTAAAATTACATTAAGCTACAGACCTTGAACACTGTTTTGAACTATAAGGTCTCATCAGTGCAGCTGGTGACAAGTGATAGGCCGTATACATTTACAGCTTGGCAAATTAAATACAAGTTACCTCTGTAGTCAAGTGATACTAAACACAGATTATAACAAGCATATGGTTAAGTAGTTTGCTTACGTGACAACCAGATGTTGGAATAGACAGACAGTCCATTTTGTATTGTGTACAACAACACTATTATAAACACGACATGGTAACCAAGAGATCGCATGTACGATGTGAGGACCGATAAACCAACCTGAAGAAAGAAATCGATAAAAATACTGTAAAGAATATTATCGACACATGCAAAGGTTTTTTATGCAGAAGTTATAAGTACATTGGTTAATCCAGACCTGTTTTTTGCCAAAAAAATTTGTCCGAATTAAGTGATGTCAATTTGTTAAAATCTTACCACATTACAAATCATTTGTACTTTAAGTTTTGTCTGAATTCGGCAAAGATCTGAATTAACCAAATCCAGTTTAATCAAGGGGTACTAACTCTGAGCACCTTACGTTTAAAGCAAATGCATTTGTATCTTAGTATTATATTTTTACCTTACTGTATTTTATAAAGAGACAATTCAAGACATTGCATAACAGACACTTGAAAGTTAATTTTTACACCATAACCCTCCCAAAAACAAAGAATAATTAAGAGGTCAGTTCAAATTCAGCCTCACGCCACAGCCTGATCGCATGAGTTTTACACAAAACTAAAAATGCACATACATTTCCAGTTTCAGCTGTCTCTGTTGTAATAAGTTTGTCGTCTTGTTGTTTCTGCTGAGGTAGTTTGCAAACACGATTCGGGTCGTTCTTCTTTAGTGGAACATATTTACAAGTCGGCCCGACTACAGCACTCTCTGACATAGACTTACGGCTTCGTTGCCTAAATATAAAACAACCAAGGGTGAAGTTAATGACCTTCTAGTTCTTGTGGTGAGTTTTTTTGGTTCTGGTCCTTAAAATCCAAAATTACAGCCCAGGCTGTTTACATATTGCAATAAAAAACACAAGCTTTTGTTAAATTGAACGTTTTAGCACACACTCTAGGCCAGGGGTGGGCAAACTTTTCAGCGCAAGGGCCGCATTCAAAAGGGGGGGGGGGACGACACACGCAATCTGTTTTTTTTTTATGCAGAAGTTATGAATACAATAAACATTGGTTAATCCAAAACTCAAAAAATCCAAAAAATTCAGGCTCACACCACAGCCTGATCGCATGAGTTTTACACAAACAAAAATGCACATACATTTCCAGTTTCAGCTGTCTCTGTTGTANGTCTCATCATCAGCGTCTGCATAATTCCTCAAAAACTCAGCAAATGCTCCGTTCTTTTCAAGAAGTTGGTAATAGTCACCGACCTGTGATGAAAAATAAAGTGTGTTTTAATTTACGAATACGGTAAACGCTGGTAAAATCGTATTCGGATAATCCATATCTTTACCAAATTTGGACAAAAACTCGAGGTACAAATGATTTGTAATGTGGTAAGACTGGATCTAATCGACATCAGTTAATTGGGATATTCGCCCAATCCCCCCCCCCATAAAAATTTACTGGGCCACAGAATTTTTGTGCAATGAAAGTGGGCCATGAAAGTAAAAAGGTTGAGAACCACTGCTCTAGGCGTTGTCAGCAAAAAACAACATTATTCTATTCACACGACATTAACACATGAAGTCAACACACACAAGCAGGAAAGAAAGCATCAAATAGTTGAATTGTCTCACAACTTTAAAAAAAACTGATAAGATTTCATTAAACATTAGAACAACGCAGTAAAAGAAGTCAACTATAAGAAGAAAAGATCAAATTTTAGTTCTAGAAAAGTAACAAACAGCAAAAGCTAAACATCATTGCTTCAAAAATATTACCCAGTGGACTTGCTTGAACTGGATTGTCTGCAAGAATTTGGCTACAAGTTACACTTAACAGTGATAATTGGGTTATGTTCTGCCTCATAATTTTCAGTTATTGTTAAGTATTAAGTTTTATTTTTTTGCAAACAAAATTTTTTACCTTTCGAACTTGCGCTTGGCTTGAGTGGATGAGTCGACTGCTTCAATCATTGGATCTGCTTCAGCTTCGTCGTCCTGGAGCAACACCGGGCTGATGGGAACTGGAAAAATATTTTTGCTCTAACTTTTGTTTGACTAACATTAGGGATTGGCCTAGCCGAGATAAGCCAGAACCTGAGTACTTGGTACCGAGCATGCCTGTTTTTAATGCTTGGTGCTCGGCCGAGCAGTTGCACAAACTGACCCGAGCTTTAAATTTGCATATTTTTGCCCTGCTAACATACAAAACTAGTGTTTGAAAGGGTATCCAAAAACAAAAATGACTGTTATTTTAATTGTTAGATAGTGGGGAAATGCGTACTTCTGGGGCATGTACAGCTTAACAAAGATCTGGTGTTGTAAAGAACCTTGGAAAGCTACAAAACTGGCGTGGAATTGGGAATATTTGACACAATGCGCATGCTCGCTATTTAACCAGAACATTTGCAGTTTTGATCCCTAACTTATAAACAGTTTTATAACAAATACTAACCCCCCCCCCCCTTTAATTGTTAGATAGTGGGAAAATGCGTACTTCTGGGGCATGTACAGCTTAACACAGATCTAGTGTTGTAAAGAACCTTGGAAAGCTACAAAACTAGCGAGGAATTGGGAATATTTGACACAATGCGCATGCTCGGTATTTAACCAGAACATTTGCAGTTTTGATCCCTAACTTATATAACAGTTTTATAACAAATACTAACTGGTTGGGTCTTCTTCCTCGAATGTCTCATCATCAGCGTCTGCATAATTCCTCAAAAACTCAGCAAATGCTCCGTTCTTTTCAAGAAGTTGGTAATAGTCACCGACCTGTGATGAAAAATAAAGTGTGTTTTAATTTACGAATACGGTAAACGTTGGTAAAATCGTATTCGGGTAATCCATATCTTTACCAAATTTGGACAAAAACTCGAGGATTTGTAATGTGGTAAGACTGGATCTAATCGACATCAGTTAATCTGGATATTCGCCCAATCCTGACAAATTTTTAGGTCCAAACGGATCCAGATTAACTGGGATTTACTTAAGTTAAACTAAAAGCATAAAATAAAAAGGACTTAATAAATTCTGGTATAAAACTTTTTTTAAACTAATTTGGCAATAGTCGGCAACTTGTGATGAACAACTGATGTTTTGTGTTTTTCTTTATGACTGTTTGAACCAAAGACTGACCAAAAAAGTGTTGTTGGGGCTTCATGTACTCTAGCAACAAACAACTTTTTAAAACTAGTTGTACTTAAACTCTGGTTTAATCAAGTTTAGGTCAAGCGCTAAATCAAATCCAATTTTTAGTGACAAAATGTTGGTAGTCAACAAAACCATTTTCTTGCCACATTAAACTACATTACATTAAGAAAGGCATCTACCTCAGTAATCCTTCCATTGACCAGGACAACAATTGAATCGACTTGTGGAAGAAAATTTACTCCATGAGTCACAAGAATACGTGTCTGAAAAAGAAATATAGGTTTGAAATTCATCACAAATTCAAGACCTTTAAATCCAAAAAAATACTAGACCAGGGGTCGGCAACCTTTTAGGCGAAGCATGCCGCCCCCCCCCCAATATATAAAATGGAAGTATATCAGAAAGCCACCATTCTAGTTTTCTGCTTGATGTAGTTAAATACTGAAGAAAACGATAAAACCTCTTTGCCTTTTGAACATAGAGCAATCTCAAAAATGTAAGATATAGGATCATTTTACCAATATCCCCCCCCCCTACTTGTTGTTTCCATGTGTTAATGACCTCGCGTGCCAACGTTTTTCCTAATAATAGTGGTTCATGCCAACAAATATTAAGTATAAACAGAAAGCAAAGTGTTTTGTGCCTGTAAGGCTGTATTTTAAGACAATGGCATGATAAAAACTATAAACAAGCAGTGGACAGGGTAAATTGTTATTTCAATTTAAACACGCAAATCAGTTGGCGTGCCATGAAAAACTACCTCGCGTGCCAACATTGGCATGCATGCATGCATGGGGTTGCCGACCCCTGTAATAGACCAGTAAGTGTTAAGGTCAATATAAAATGTTGTTGTTATTTATTTTCCCCCCCCCCCACGCGCGCCAACCTTGGCACGCGTGCCAGGGGTTGCCGACCCCTGATATAGAAGTTAAAAACATGTGATATAAAGTATAATGCTTTGCATGTTTTCTTGGAGCTGAACATTTCCCCCCCGCAGTTTATTAGCAACCGGATGATTCTTTGCCATTTAAATAAACAAGGCAAAAATAGCAGAGAAGCCACTGTATTTCTGATAACATTTTCACTTGTTTTATAAATTTCAGATGCTGAGAACTTTGGGCAGGGGCGACGAAACAAAAGATGAAATTATCGACAATTACGTTCATCTGGTTACCAAGCAACAGGTAACTACCAATCAGCAATCAGTAAAGCTTTTGATTTCATGCTTAAGTGAACATGGCAGCTTATGTGACAAATTCATTGCCATGCACTGGATTAGAGATTATCCATATCTTTTTATTGTGTTATAAGTAGACATTGGCATTCAGACTGTAATTAAGGTTAATAATGTGGATTGCCTATAAAGAATTTTTGTCAAGCGAAAAAAAAAACAGTTGTTGTCTGAATTTCATTTCTCTTTTATAGATTTTTTATAGTTGTTTAATGCAAAATAATGTATATATTGAATTTAAGAGATCTATTACATAACAGAAAAATACAGTGACCGTTATCATATGGAACAGGTTAGGAAGACAATTGCAAGCACATCAAATACACTTAAAATAAACAATATTATCGGTTTTGCATCGGTAGCATTGGGGTTAAATATGTTACAACATAGCAGCATATTATTATGCATGACCTAAAAATTATGTCAACTACTCTAGAAATGTTATTTTAAAATTAATTATTTATATTTCCCTGGCTTGTCAACTGGAATTTGAAATATAAATGTTGATACTTTGCAATCAGAATATTATAGATAATGTTAAAAAATGTGTTTTCAATTTTTGTCACATTTTACTCAAAATAGTTTCGGATGGCAAATGTATTGCTAAAATTGTTTTGAAAAATTTTGTCAAATAAAAAACTTGTACAAAACCTCATGTTATCATGTTAGCATAATCACAGTCACAGGATTCAACTTATGATAAAGCCACTTTTTTATGTCAAGCTGAAAACAATTCAGACTTTCCACATGCAATGTACAGTAAATATGTAACTGGTGCATTGTGTGCATATACTGCACTTTACATTACTGCTGGAGGATTGCTGCTTTTCTGCAGCTCTGCTCCTTAGCAAAGGTTACATCATAGTTTTTTGTTTGCACAATTGCATGTGTCAGTTGATCATTAGCTACGACTGCATGTGTGTGTGTGTAAGGGATGGATTCCATCATGACGGCATTACACGTCTGTCAACAAACCGTAGCTCGTCTTTTTTGTTTACATACTCCGTGAAAATGTTTGACATGTTTACCATGTAGTTAACTGCCCATTTCTGTGCTGGACTTCATAATAGTGTTCGGCATTTTTGCTCCATTTGTGTGTAGCATTTAAAAACATTTTTTTGTGACTTTTAATACAATATGGACCAAACACATTTTAATGCAATGTCATGCACATGTTTTAAGTCCGATAACGCTATTACATTTTCTTGAGCCTGGAATTGTGGCTATGACACATATTTTAGTGATTAATCATCACAAATATAAGTTACAATCATGCGAAATCGCTCTTACTTTGGTTACATTAGTTTTTTTGGTTCTGGTATTTGATTAACTATTGTATGCAGCTGCACCAATGATTATGTGACAAAACAACATGTGTAAAAACTTAAAAATGTGTAAATGCTTAAGCAACCATTATGTATTCAATACTTGTAAGATAATATCGCAAGGTCAACTGTAAAAATAATCACAATTGGTAAATGTTATTGTTTGCAGCATAAACAAGAATATGTGAAAGAAATACCTTGAAGTATTGTGCGAAAAATGTCGCTTTGTTTAACTGTCACCTATCGTGTTTCAATTTAAGTTAATTAACAGTCAACAACTGAAGGTTTTAAAATTCTGCAGATGTTTTTGAATTAGGGTCAGTGGGTGCCGCGTGTTTCATTCACACACCCGTCTTGTTTACACCTAATTACAGATTCAAAACCGAAAAACGTTAGAGCGCTTTGTCCAGACCTCTTTCTGTGGTGTCAAATTTCCATTCATTCGACACCAAATCCACTTCTTACGATTATGCAGGATTACTAAACAGGCTCTGTTTACATTCAATTGATTTGAAATTGTTTAAAAATAAAGCAGAGGCAAAGCATGACCTGAAAAAAATATGTTTTATCATATTGTTAATCTTTGTTGCAGCACGTAATTACCTTTGATAAATATCGGATGGTTTTTGGTGGCCTTGCTGTTTTACGAAACCATCTTAGCAATGACAGAATTGAATGACAATCCAAAAATATTTTGACTCCCTAACTAACTGTTTTACATCATTTTTCAAAATAACATATCATCATTTTTGAAAAGCGTATTAGTTCCTTGAGAATTACTTTGTATTTTCTGCTCTTTTTAACCCAATATATGTCTCTATTGACAACTGTATGTTTTTACACACCTGAAAGATTTCATAGTATTTCCTTGTGTAAATAAGATTTTGTGTGAAAGGAAACTCTGTTGTCGTGGTTGAAATATTACCCACCAAATGTCAACAATTATGTCATAGTAAAAATATGATCCAATTGTGCTACAGTTATAAGATGAATTTTGTTTTGTTTTCCCCACACTATCATGGCCGGCATAAATCAATATAAAACCTCTTCAAAAAGTGAACCACAGGCACTTAACATCTCATGTTATGGTTTTAATCATTGTCATCGAATTTGGATATAACCACAACACGCAACTTGTAATGCAGAATTCTTTTGCACCTGGAATATCAGGATATTGAGGGCGCTCACCTACAGTAATTATGAACTTGTCAGATGTTATTTGTTGCTCTTTTATTTGTTGGTCCTTGCTTGTGACAAGCTTCTCAATGGCTGACTTGAGATATTTTATTTGATTGTTGTATCAAGTACACTAGCAGGCATGTCAGGTTCATCGCTGTTAAATATTTTGTCGCCAAATCCCACTGGTTTGTGCCAAGTTATCGTTTTAACCCCCCCCCCCATTTGATTGTTGTATCAAGTACACTAGCAGGCATGTCAGGTTCATCGCCGTTAAATATTTTGTCGCCAAATCCCACTGATTTGTCCTAAGTTATCGTTTTAATTTTATATCTTGCACAAAATATATACAGTCCTTGGTTAATCTGGACCTATATGGACCAAAAAGTTGTCTGAATTAGGCAAAGCCCCCCCCCCACTGATGTCGATTAGTTCAAGTCTTACCACATTACAAATCATTTGTACTTCAAGTTTTGTCAGAATTAGGTAAAGATCCGGATTAACCGAGGTTTACTTTCGTCAAACTATATAGTTTACCTCCCAATGTCTTGAAACCTCTTTTTATAATTTTGAACTTTTTACTATAATTTCAAGGACAACATATATACAATAAGTTGGCTTAGAAAAATTCTTGATAACTTTTTCTCCCATGTATATATATGATAAATACCTTTCCTACCTTTTTATATTAATAACATCCTGTTCTAAAGGTCAGACCATCAGATATGTATTTGGCATTTCAAATTCCTTAATATTGTGGCATTTGTGATTCATCCAGTTTGTAATCCTCTGTTTTTCGTTTCCAGGCTCAGTTCAGCAAGTTCCAGCACGACATGAAGAGATACCTGCAATCCATCACAGGTTTGTGTGTGTTTTGCACATGTTACACCTTCTATAAGATATCAAGTACAAAAGATGTAAATCACATAAAGGGTGTTGCAGAACTTAAATTGAAACAAGGAAGAAGTTAAAGTTCAGTTACAACCCAACTACAGTTAAATCTGTAGTTTTCAAACTGTTACCATAGAACAACGCAATTTCCAAATGTGCTGTGACAAATTTGAGCGCTACTCCCATTTCGTGTTTGAAGATTTGATCATAAAATTTGGTTATTACAGTGCTAGAACCTCACATCTTTACTATTTGCTACCAAAATCAGTCTCATCCATCTTAATAATGTTGTCAACTAATTTCTTGGAACAATATTATGTGTTTTCATACTAAAGAGTTTGTCGCAAATAATAATTTACTTGTTTGATGTGCCATAAGCATTGAAAAAGGTTAGAGAACCACTGTTTAAAATAATTAGGATTTGTGTTTTCTAACATCTTCTTGGTATTTTGTAGCAATGAAAATGGCAGCAGGTGATTTCTATGCATCTCTGGGTGAAATATACGAGGATGACTGGATGGGGAAGGATATGCTAGGAACACTCGCTAAGGTAACTTTGTGTGTTTCATTTTTATCACCAGTAGACAGTTAATGCCTGAATATGTTATGCTCACAATGAGTCCGCCCTTGAGCTGCCTATTGGAACTCTGTGGAATCACACCCCCCCCCCATGGGGAAGGATATGCTAGGAACACTCGCTAAGGTAACTTTGTGTGTTATATTTTTATCCCCAGTCAGCAAGTAACACCTGGATGTGTTATGCTCACAATGAGTCCGCCCTTAAGCTGCCTGTTTATATTGGAACTCTGTGGAATCACTTTCACTTTAATTTAGTTCAACCCATCAGGTTCCACTGGGTTGGAGCAATGCCGCTTAAATTTCTTGTTTGGTAAAACACACGTGGTCGAGACATGATTAGAACTCACGACCTAATGAACACAAGGCGGTTGCACTTGGCATTTCTTGGTTGGTTTATTGCATTAGAACCCATAACTGTGTGGGTTGAAATTAATTGGGCACTTTGCTTTTCACATTTGAGCACAAAAAATATTGCTTGTTATAGGAGCTTATCATATTGTATCGGTTGTTACTTACAAATTAGTGCAATTTTGGGGGCTTGAATCTGCTCCTAAGCACCTGTGGTAACCAAAGAAATTTGCTCAAATATATATCATTTTTAATGCCTACGAGGCGATATTAAATGAATACCACGAGAATTTTACAACACTCAAATCGCAGCTGATTCCAGTTCAGTGTTAGCTTTATTGTGCCTTTCTTATAAGTAAAATAAAACTTATGGCTTTATTCAAAAATCGAGTTTTTCCGATAAATAAATTTTAGTTATGTTACAAACCACAGCACCATGCCCTGCAATATGGCTCGAAATTCTGTAAATAGGACATGGAATGTATAAAATGGACATATATAAGAAAGCCACCTTTCTAGTTTTAGTGATATTGCAAAATACGACACCCTACACTACAACGTGACTTTTGTAATACTGTAGTAACTTAACAATCTCCGCTACAGGAATCCGAAATATTTCTGGCTTCTCACAACAATTTTCAGCTTGTAAATATTTTGGTTCCAGACCACCGATCTTCTCTACACAGATCTTCACGCTCGACTGAACAATGAAGTCATCACAGTTCTGCAAGATCACCTCACACAGGTGTGTACATCAGCTCCTGTCTGTTATAGTCACTTGATAGCAAAAAGCATCATAACACTAATTAAAAGTTTACATTACTATACACAATCACTTGTTTGTTTTGTATTTTTATAAGTTTTAGTGTTTTTTTGTGGAAATGTCCCCAAAACGTACAGTGCATAAATTTTGAGTCTAATGCCAATACTTAGTTAACAAAACTTAGATAATTATTTAGGTTTGTACATCAGCTCCTGTTTTGTCATAGTCACTTAATAGCAAAAATCACAGTAAAACTGCTTAAAAGTTTGCATTCAGATGTACTGATGGACCCGCTATACACAGTTTTTTTAACAAAGGTTTTGGTGTGTAATTTGTGACAACAAACGCAAACTTACAGCACATAATTCTAGGTTGAAATAACTTATATGGCAGCTGTTTTAAATGTTTACGCAAATTTTCAGTTGCACATGCTTACATTGCAAAATGTAATGAAAGTGTTATAAGGTATAGGATCTTTATGTTATTGTTCCTTTCTAAACGGGATGTTGTGCTGGATGCAGTTTTGTTTTACCCTCAAACACAGGATCCCCCCCCCCACAACAAACGCAAACTTACAGCACATAATTCTAGGTTGAAATAACTTAAACAAGTAGCAACAGACAAATAATTTTTGAAACATTATCAATCAAATGTACAATCTCTTTGCTAGCTACAGTTTCGTCTAAATTTATAGTGATTTCTTTGGCTCCATTCACCCAAAACTCAGGAGTACTCAATTCCAGGCTCTAACAATTTGATAAACCAATGTTAAAAGTAACAAGGACCTAGAAATCATTTCATCCACATGAGTCCCCCCCCCCAATAAATACAATGTTTACATTAAAACCAGTTTTGTTTATAACGCTGGGTTGTTTTTAGTTCTTTCCAATATGTTGATGTGCTTTTATGTACAGTGTTATGGTAAAATTTAAATTTGGAGGAAATTAGCCTGACTATAATCTGTACACAGTGACATAAAATCATTGCAAACAACCATATTTAAAATATTTATTGTGAATTCAAAAGGGATTCCTGAAATTTGTTTGCAAGACAAACTGGTCTTTGAAATTTCGGCCCTCCCACCCCCCCCCCCCTTTCAGTTGCACATGCTTACATTGCAAAATGTAATGAAAGTGTTATAAAGTATAGGATCTTTATGTTATTGTTCCCTTATCTCAACGGGATGTTCCGCTGGATGCAGTTTAGTTTTACCCTCAAACACAGGACGTAACAAGTGTATTCGATTATTTTGTGCATAGCACTGTGTGATAATGTTGCTACAAAGCTTTCATATTTTGCATTGCTAATGAAGTGCCTCAAAATCCATAACTGAAATAAATACAATGTAGACATTAGTAAAAGCCAGTTATGTTTATAACGGTGGCTTGTTTTTAGCTCATTGCAACATGGTAATGCACTTTTATGTACAGAATTATTGTGAACGTGCTGGAAAAAATAATCTGTACACAGTGACATAAAATCATTGCAAACAGTTGTACTTAAAATATTTATTGTGAATTCAATAGTGATTCCTGAAATATGTTTGCAAGACAAACTGGTCTTTGAAATTTTAGCTCTCCCATTACTTATATTCTCGCTAAAAATACATTTTGCTTGAGGCAATTTAGATGTTGAATGGCTAAATATCATTATCGGGCAAAAATGTCACTGACAATATTTGAAAGCCTAATGCTTTGTTTACACCCATGCCTTGTACAGTGATTAAACGGTCTTAAATTACTCCTTTGTTTGATATTGTTATCATAATCAGATAGTAAATTAGCTTAATGTGTTTTTCAGTGCAATGATATGAAAGTGAAAGTGAACAAGCGGGGACGAAAACTGGTCGATTTTGATGCCTCACGACGAGCCCTTGCCAGTTTGCAAGGTGCTAAGAAACTGGAGGAGTCAAAACTAACCAGGGTATGAATATGAGTTGAACTTCATGTTGATAAAAAATATTTTTTCTGTTGGTTTGATGATGAAAATTACAAACAAAAAGGGAAACTATTAATAAGAAAAACACATTGCAACAACAAAAGTGCTATGGAAAGTTACAAGAGTGATTTCTTTCAAAGTTGAACATATTATCTAGCTGACAATTCATGTACATTTAAGTTACATGTGGAACATTAACTGTTATGAAATTCACCTCTTTTATTTTGTAGTTCTTTTCTAATACACATCATGTCTTAAATATTTCAATGTACAATTACACTACAATTCAGAAAGCTACTGTTGCTGTGAAAAATTTTCTCTCAATTTCTTACCATCAAATTTTTGTGTTTTTTTTTCAACAGGCCCAGGATCACGTGACTCAAGCTCACGATACATATGAAACACTGAACAGTCAACTTCACGATGATCTGCCTGATCTTTATGATTCTCGTGTGACGTTGTGCACGGGAATAATTTCAAACATTGCAAACGCTGAAAAATCTTTCTTCGAAGAATTGTGTGATGTAAGTTTTGTAACTTCATTTATTGTTTGACCTAAATCACAAATGCTAATCCTTTTTAATAACCAGGAAATATTAAGTATTTGTTTTTGTTTGCAATAATATCATCTCAGTTATTTTTAACATTTAATAGGGTTTGAGATGAGTATATTCATACTAGTAACAGCCCTGAAGCACCAATGCAGCCAGCGATCATGGCATACTCATTGTAATTCATAGTACGTGAGGCCCAAATCAAGCCGGTATCACGCCTTTGGGCCTGGCATACTATGCTTTAATGGGGTTTAATTGAGATACTACTGTATTAAATCTTTGGAGATACTTCTTTCAACTAGTAGCGTTTCTGTATCTGTTGACAAAATCCTTCAGTCTTCCTGCACCTAGTTGTATTAACGCCAATTTCCTACATTCAGCAGGATGTAGGGACTTTGTTCATAATCCATCTGAAATAATGCTCAATCTAAAATACATTTTAACTGCCCCCCCCCCGAGATACTACTGTATTAAATCTTTGGAGATACTTCTTTCAACTAGTAGTGTTTCTTTATCTATTGGCAAAATCCTTCAGGCTTCCTGTACCTAGTTATACCTAGTTATTCCTGTACCTTTAATTCCCAAACTACATTAAGCAGGATGTAGGGACTTTGTTCATAATAATCCATCTGAAATAATGCTCAAACTAAAATGCATTTTAGCGCTAAAAATATTGAACAGTCGGGGTAGGTTGAATTTATCTCCATTGTTTTTATTCCTTTTTCATGTTTTTCTTTTTGTTAAGCAATCTGACACTAGTATTCATTATGAATGACTATCTTAGCTCTAAACTAGTAATAGAATGTATTTAAATGGATATAAAAAGAACAAAGTGATTTAGGTTTATTGAAAGCTTCAGTTTTGTATGATAATCTGCACTAGAATAGGACTATTTCTAATGCCACTACTATCTTGTAACTTAACAACCATATCATCTTGTTCAGGTTCGCACCAAACTGAACCACGTCACCACTAATGTGAGAGATGCCTTCGACAATGGAGAGTACAGGATACAACGTCTACATTCACCCATGTAAGAAATATGTTAACTGTTATGTTATTAACGAAATTCCTACAAAGACTTAACTTTCCCATGTAGGAATATGTTTGTTAACAACACAACATGTAGTTGGCAACTATGTAGTTTTTACATGTATCAGGAAAGTTGTGAAAATAATGAGACACAAGGAAATAATGTTGTAGAGATTTTATGGCAAATGAAAACCATAGTCAGAGGCTCTGAAATGAAAAAGAATATTGAAAATATAGTGCCTTGCAACTAAATAGTGTAACTTATTTGTTTAAGTTAAAATCTCCCAACTTGTTACCAAATCGCTATACAAATCAGTGCTATTGACACTTGTAGTTACAATGCCTACTGTAAAAAAATGCATAACCATTCACTTTACCATAATTGTCACAGTCGAAATGAGACATCTCCGAAAGTTCCGGCCCCTGCCACTCTCCCAGCTGATGAAGTTACAGGTCAAAGGTCGCGTGGTCATTCTGAGAGGTCGTCAGGTGATAGAAGACATAGCGGGTCATCATCACCGCATAAACAAAACAGGTTGATGTTTTAACATGTATTATGCAAAATCTGTTTTGTAGAAACTTTTTAACATTACAATACAAAAGTATCGATCCAATACATGATAAGCTGCAGACAGTGCACATTGTTTTGACCTATAAGGGTTTTTAACATTTGTCCCCCCCCCCTTCTGAGAGGTCGTCAGGTGATAGAAGACATAGCGGGTCATCATCACCACATAAACAAAACAGGTTGATGTATTATGCAAAATCTGTTTTCAAACTTTTTTAACATTACAATATAAAAGCATCCAGCCAATACATGATAAGCTGCAGACAGTGCACACTTTTCCAGCCAATAGGGTTCTTTAACATTTGTTTACTGTGTTAAATTTGAGGATTAATGTGTTAAAAATACTTATATTTTTATGTTCAAATCTTTTCAAAATTACCAAATGGTAAATAAGAGGAAAAGGTTAAGGGGAACATACATTTGTAACTGGGATCAGCCCCAAAATGATGCAGACCAGCGATCATGGCACACTCATTACTAAATCATAGTACGCCAGGCCTATTAAAGGCGTTATACTGAATCAGCCGATCACCAAGCATTCATATATANAGCATTCACATATGGCAAGCCTCACATCCCGGAAAGACTCCTGTCATGGGTTCGAATTCAACCACAGTCTAAGTTTTTCTAGTCTCCGCCTTGCCACATGGAAATGCTTGGGAGACCGGCTGATTCAGTATAACGCCTTTAATAGGGTTGCCCGAGTGTGAAAAGAGAAACAGATAACGGATTTATGCAATAAGCATTTGTGCTTCAATCACTATTAGATAATGTGAATCTCTCTACCATCTTTAAATAAACTCTTGCTTAGCTGTAGTTCACATCGTAGCGGCAAACATGATAACTGGGATCACTCCCAAGGTTCTCATGGAGACCAGGGATCACAACACTCATATAGAAATCATAGTATGCCAGGCCTATCGTAATGCTGAATCAGCTGGTCACCAAGCCTTTCCATAAAGATCCCCCCCCCCGTTAAAAATACTTTAACCTCAAATCTTTTCACAATTACCTCATGGTAAACAAGAGGAAAATGTTAAGATGAGCATAGGTTTGTAACTAGGATCAGCCCTAAAACGTCAATGCAGACCAGCGATCATGACACACTCATTACTAAATCATAGTATGCCAGGCCTATTAAAAGGCGTTATACTGAATCAACCGATCACCAAGCATTCACATATGGCAAGCCTCACATCCCGGAAAGACTCCTGTCATGGGTTCGAATCCCACCACAGTCTAAGTTTTTCTAGTCTCCGCCTTGCCACATGGAAATGCTTGGGAGACTGGCTGATTCAGTACAACGCCTTTAATACCTCTGCCGTAGTGTGAAAAGAGAAACAGATAAAGGATTTATGCAATAAGCATTTGTGCTGCAATCACTATTAGATAATGTGAATCACTCTACCTTCTTTGAATAAACACTTGCATAGCTGTGGTTCACATCGTAGCAGCAAACATGATAACTGGGATCACTCCGGAAGCGCTCATGGAGACCAGTGATCACAACACTCATATAGAAAGCATAGTACGTCAGGCCTATCAATCAGCTGGTCATCAAGCCTTCCCATAAAGGTTGAGTCCTGGAAAGACTCCTGTTGTGGGTTCGAATTCCACCACAGTCTAATTTTTTTTTGCCCTATTCCTTGCCATATGGGAATGCTTGGTGACCGGCTGATTCGGTATAACACCTTCAATGGGTTTGCTGGACTCTGACAAGTGAAACAGTTGTTATGCAATAATCACTTGTGCTACAAGCACTTTTGGGTGATCTGAATATCTCTACCATCTTTAAATCCTTGCATATTTGTTCAGTTCACATCGTAGCAGCAAACACGATGAATCATCGAAGAGGAAAAGAAGTTCCTCGAATCGGTCGGATAAAGATGCTTCGTAAGTTAATCTTGAGATCGTGATTTCAACACACTTTTGAGCACAGAAAGCAATAGCCCATGTTGTAAAACACAATAGTAGCATTAGCATCAGCAAAATGTTTGTCAATAGTTTGGGTTGGCAGATTTTTTGTACAAAAACCACTGCTGCTCGGATGTTGTTATTATTTGTTGGAATTGCTGTTCAAATTGTTGTTGTTTTTTTGTTGTCAAATTTTATAAATCTTATTTCTGCCCTCGGGCAACTTTGTGTGGTTCGAATTGTGGTTGACAACAGAACTATACCTGTAAGATGTTCTAATGGCAAATATATTGCGAAACAACAACAGGATAAACATACTTTTATTGCACAGATCTCATCAGTATGTGAATATCCAAGTTGGGCAGCAGACTGAAATCACAAATGGACACGACCATGGGGATGAAGTGAAGAATCAGTACACAGAAGTTCCAGGAGAGGATGAGGTTTGGATTGTTTGTATGTGTTAAACATGCATTGTAGAATCACAGTAGTGTTAAAAAAATTGTAGAACACATGCTTCACATAGTCCCCCCCCCCGAAACACACTGTCGTTGGTTCGAATCCCACCACAGGCTAATTTTTTTTACCCTATTCCTTGCCATATGGGAATGCTTGGTGACCGGCTGATTCAGTATAACGCCTTAAATGGGTTTGCCAGACTGTGACAAGTGAAACAGTTGTTATGCAATAATCATTTGTGCTACAATCACTATTGGGTAATCTGAATTTCTCTACCCTCTTTAAATCAATCCTTGCCTTTTTGTTTAGTTCACATCGTAGCAGCAAACATGATGAGTCAGGGAAGAGGAAAAGAAGTTCGTCAAATCGGTCGGACAAAGATGCTTCGTAAGTTAATCTTGATACCTTGATTTCAACACTCTTTTGAGCACAGAAAGCAATAGCCCATGTTGTAAAACACTATAGTAGCATTAGTCCCCCCCCCCAGTTTCATATCTAACCGGTTTACATATTGCCCAAAGTGGAATATTTGATAAATATTGAACACCCCCCCCCCAAGAATCAGTACACAGAAGTTCCAGGAGAGGATGAGGTTTGGATTGTTAGTATGTGTTAAACATGCATTGTAGAATCACAGTAGTGCTAAAAATGTAGAACACATGCCTCACATAGTTGTAGTTGTAGCCCTGTACACTTTTGTTTGTTGACTGTTGGTTGTTTTTAAGTTTTGTCTGAGCTTTGCACTTTTAGTTTTAAGTGGTTTGTTTGCTTTCAGTTTTTAGGTTGATTTGTGGAAACTGTTGTTTTTTTAGTTTGCACATTTTGTTTTCATCTAGTTAGTATGTTTGTTTGCAGTATTTAGCTTTTTTTGTGGAAACTAGCTGTTGAAAAAGTAATAATTTCGCACTAAACCTAACTTGAATTACGAGGTGTTGACTAAAATATAAACCAACCGATCCTTACCCCTCAATTTGTTTCTAAAACTTGCGTTGCATGTTGTAAATGTCGGACCTATGTTTGCATGGGCATGATGTATTAGGGAAGCCAGCACGGACAAGCCCAACCTGACATACAAGGATACAAACATGTCGAGGACAAACCACGTCCGTCCCCGAGAATTAAAGTCCGAGAGTTCTCGCATGATCGTGCGTCGTCATCAACCAGTGGAAGTGTTGATGCCACACCACAGGCGAGGCCTCGTACGATGACGCTTCCTGATTCACAAGTTGAAGCACAGAAACCACAGGGAATGGAACGGACAAAGAACAAATCCAAAACTTTAGATAAAGACACTGGTGCTCCGAAACCTAGCAAAGATGAGGTTTGTAACAGGGGGATTATGAGATTGATACCGGGTTATGCATTGCCACGAGTTTCATATCTAACCGGTTTACATATTGCCCAAAGTGGAATATTTGAAAAATATAGAACTTTATATATTTCCGCTTACAAGTGGAATTTATAATAATTTTTTATTTAGGGACTTTTAGGGACAAAACCCCCCCCCCCTTCCGCTTACAAGTGGAATTTATAATAATTTTTTATTTAGGGACTTTTGGGGACAAAAATTTTAACCTTTTTACCATGTTAGAAAACATGAATATGCAACACTAATTGAATAAGCTTGTTTCTTTATTATTACATATATCAACCAAATAACTATAATACCAATAAATGATAAAACTTTATAAACTTATATAAAAACTTGGCACTATATAAGTAATTTGCATTTCTGTGAACCACAAATTGTTGTTCACTTGTCATTCTCAGCACTAACAACTCATGCACAGCATTATAACCAAAATCTTAACACTTCTCCACACAAAAATGGATGAAACATCTATTTATCCTTTTGTTTTTCACGTAGAATTTGTCCTGAATCTGTTGTCTTTGACTAATAAAAGTAAACTTACACTAAAAATGATAATACAGTGGAATTTGAAGCAAAAAATCTTTGGTACTATATAAATCTATATAAATCCCAAATTACCTTCAGAAAAAAACTACCATTTGGTAAATATGGAACGATATGTGAAGTATCTTTAATTCACATAACTTACACATTACATAGGTAGCATTTTACTAATTTAAAACTGTGGACTGAAATTTAGCAGTTTAAAATGGATTCATCCACGTTTGGCTTTGCATGTTGCCAAGCAACCATCTTTTCACGCTCTGCTTTCTAACCACAAAATTTATTTCATGAACTCACGAAGATGAAACGTCGATCACTTCTGTCTTTCACGGGATTGGACAAACTTTTCACGAAACCTCAGAAAAGTTCACAAGAATCGTCCGAGGTCAAACAAAAAGGTGGATTTTTCACTAAAAAGGACAAAACACCCACTGCTCCTAAAACTCCGACAAGTGATGGGCCGAAACCCCACCGAAAAGCCCCTACTGGACCCCCAAGCATGACCCAAACCCCCACACAGGTGCCGATGTTCCAGAAAGTACAATCTCCCGATTTCAAGCCAATGCCTCAAACACACGATGATGAACTTTCATTTAATGTAGAAACTCCACAATTTCAGTCAGCAGGTGGCAGTCTGGAGCCTCATGCAGCTGAAAATACTGACATAGAAATCACACAAGAATACAGCGAAGACAATGTTTATGAGAATCTCGACCAACGAAGTGTGGAATCGACAAACAGCGACAACGTGTACGAAGACATGGAAGTCAGTGTTACAAAGCCTGATGGTGATGTCATAAAGCACCATAATGACATCACTGATCCTGATGGTGATGTCATAAACCATAATAATGACATCACTGCTCCTGATGATGTCAGTGTCAGCTTGGGTGGGAGTTCGCCCCCCCCCCCCCCCCCCCCCCCCCCCCCCCCCCCCCCCCCCCCCACAATCGACTCCTTTCGGATCGGGGACGAGCCTTGCAAACCAAGGTGGGGCTGAAAACTGGGCAAATTTTGAGTTGGTGTTGCCACAACAACATGATGTCACACCCAGTGATGTCACAAGAGATTTAGATGGTGCACCATGTGATAGTGACATCGCAAAGCATGATGATGATGTCACAAGGAATGATGGTAATGCGGAAGTTGAGCATAGCGCTCCACTTTACGAGTTTGCTGGTGACTTTGTCAGTCAAAACGATGTCGTTCCTTCTGATGAGAGCGATTCAAACACATCCGATCACCAGCAGGGGGCAGAAGATGATGTTTTTACTCCTGAAATCTCGAACCACGAGCAAATTCCACCACAAGCCACTGATGAAAATCCGTTCGAAGATTTATATGATTTTGCTCAAAACGTCCAACCACCATCTGTTGCTGTTAACATAACAAGTGTACATGATGACATCAAGAAGGTCATTACATCATCAGATATGCTTGAACAGGAAAATGCCGCTCATCAATCTGATGATGTCATTACTGATGATGAAAAAAGTCATAATACTGATGATTTTGATTTTGTTCCAAAAACTAAATTAAGTCCTAAAGATTTTGATGAAAGTTCTGACGAAGTCATCAAAAGTGGGGAAAACACCCCAGTGGATGCTAGGAGTGTGACATCACAATCAAGTGCTTCTGATGTCACAAAGCCTGGGAATGATGATAAGGTTGTTAATTTTTGTGGCAGCTCCAAAATCTCGCAAATGAAGCAAAATGCAATCCATCAAATTCATGTATCATGTTGATCTGCAATTGTAATTATCTGAACAAGCAAAATTCTGTTCACAATAAAACATAGTACATCTGAAAGTTGTCGTACTTTTGATTTTTTCCAATACTGTGCAATCACTTTTGTTTGTTTTTGTGTCTGTTCAGTTTCTCAACCTTTCAGGTCTTGGACCATTTTTGCCCCAGCAGAATCAAATGCAGTCCAAAAAAATTATGGAAAAAAAGTTAAAATAGTTTTTAATATGTTGTGGGTTGTCATGGACTAATGAAAACCTTTACAGCAGGGGTGGGCAACCTTTGTTACTGTAGGGCCAATTATAAATGTCAAAATTGGATCGCGGGCCGCACATGTGCATAACACAAAGTGATTTTGCTTTGTTTCTTACCAAATATGCTTAACTACAAGTATAATTCGTATTTGATTCTAGCCACATTTTGCCAGATTGTAGAAAACTAGCATCAGGCGCATTAATCAGTTTAAAAATATGTAATAATTGGACTCGTTTGCCAGTACTTTTGAAATCCAAGCATCTCTGCAGGCCGCACAGCCTTTAATGAAGGGCTGGATGCGGGCCGCAGGTTGCCCACCCCTGCTTTACAGTTTTACAGGCTGAAGGTTGAGAAACATTGTATTAAGCAACAGGTTTTTTGCAATTTATTCTGTGTTTCATGATTTTGTAAAAGTGCAATTTCAATTTACTGTCAATGTTTTTGTCCCTTTTATTTTTCTCTGTATATTTCATTAAATCTATTTGATTTTGTTTTACAGCTGATGCAATATTAATCCCTTCTTGATTTTTCCTTTAAACTAAATGTTGTTGTTTTTATATTTTTGCATGCGCATGAACTAACATAGCAACGTATAACATTTATGTTTATCAAATGTCATACACAATTTGCTCTAAAACTTGCATTAATTTATTAAAACATTCACCATTAAAGGAAATTGCTGCAATTCTCAATACGCAGGGAAACAACTTTTCTTGTATTTTTTCAGATTCCTGTTGAACCAAGTCAGGTTAATGGGGTATCCCCCTTGTATGATACTGTCCCAGAGATTGATGACGTGATCACACCAAGCCCGAAACAAAATGAAGGTAAATATTTAGTGATGGGACGGGTACCCGGTACTCGGTATCGATGGTATCGAACGATTTCAGTGGTAATGATACTCGTACTGGGTATCGAAATATTTTGTCTCAGTTTTCGATACTAACGTGCGAGTACCAAAGGCCGATTTACACCATAAGAATACGGGCAAATTTATGCTAATATTTGCTTCGGCCCCCCCCCCCCCCCCCCCCCCCCCCCCCCCCCCCCCCCCCCCCCCCCCCCCCCCCCCCCCCCCCCCCCCCCCCCCCCCCCCCCCCCCCCCCCACGTGGAGATTACATTTTTCGGCATGTGCGTGTGCACGCCTGTACCCCAACCATGGCAGATAAATTAGCGAGTGATATTCAACTAAGTACAATACTACATTTAAGTACTCGGTAATCGTACTCGGTACTCTGTATCGAAGGTATATACATGTGGTACTCGAATATTTATGATGGTGCTAAAATACTGATAAAAAATTTCTGAACCAGCCTAACATATCTGCCAGTATTACACAAGAAGGTTGAAATGTTATTGTTAATATCAAGGCACAGTTAGAATCTAGCCTGTGGTGGAATTTGATCCCATGAACTAACTTTATTACTTTTCATTCAGTTAAGTCTCCTGTGAAGGAAGATGAAAAATCTGATGAGAATGTGATTTTGCCTCCACATTATCTGTACACGGTATGTTTGTGTTGTATTTCAATAGTTCCATTCAGGAACAGGCCCCAAAAATACAAAAACATAAATCAACACAAAGCATATAAAATTTTGGTTGTGGTCCCATAGGCCCGCTGCATCATTATTTGTACACAGTATATTCACCTATGTTTTGCTTCCTAATTGATACTGAGTAGCCACTTGAATGTTGTAATATTTCAAAACCTAGTCTGCTCCCAATGGACTAATATACCTCACATATGTCCCATATGTTTTGAATCCTACTTTACTTATAATAGCACTAGTGGTGGGATCCAGCCGGTTCGCACTGGTTCTATAGAACCGCCTCCTGAAATTTTATGAGATCAGCGAACTGTTAGCATTACTGGTTACTGTCAATGGATTTTTGTAACAGAATCGGCTGACTGTCAATGGACTTTTTGTAACAGAACCGGCTGAAAAGTATGACTTTTTGTGATACAACGGACTGAAAAATATGACTTTCGTCATCGAACCGGCTGACAAACATTTTATTCCCACCGCTGGATGGCACACTTACACTTTGTATTATATTTTTCAGGTACAAGCATTATATCCTTACCAAGGTGCAGATGAGGATGAGCTAACTTTCGGGAAAGGTGACATTATTTATGTCGTTGAGTTTCCCGACCCTGAAGAACAGGTCAGTTGCTTGCTTCAATGTAGGGAACAGAAAAGTCACTTAATTCATAAAGCCTGTAGTAACTTAATAGGTTGTCTAATACTTTTTATGGCCCAGAACTTTTTGAATGGTGTTTGTGCAAAAATCAGTGTTTTAGGTTGTTTGTTGGTTGTTATTGTAACTTCAATGTAGAGGACGGAATTAGGCTCATAGCTACTTCACTTTTAACATGAATTGTTTCCTGAGTATACTTTTTCACTTTAAAGCAGAAATGCATAACCTGTGGCTGTATTAAGTTAAAAACCAAATTTGATTTTACCCTGAAGCAGACGAGATGTTATGAATTAAATCTTACTTCTATTGAAGTGTAATTTGTAAGCAAAACACCAACCATGGGCACACTGGCAGCCGTTTGGTGAAACCAGAACTTGTTTTAATGACCATTGGTTAAAAAAGTTGTGCATCCTTCTTTAAAGACAACAGCAGATTTCTGCCACTATTAGCATGCTTTTGCAGCTATATTTATATTTAAACTGCACTTATACAAAGTTTTTTCTCATAAATAACTCTTCTCAGCTTCTTCTACAGTTACCGGATGGAATATTTTGTTGTTAAGACTCAGTATGCAATCAATCGAACCAGAATATTCTGCGAAAGTTGCCAAAAAATAACTTTTTCTTTATAGGACGATGGGTGGCAGATGGGGATTGCCCGTTCAGCATGGGAGGGAACGGGGTCAACTTCCTGTATGGGGGTTTTCCCTGAAAACTTCACCAAGAAACCTTGAGGGGATTTGACCCCGGGTCGTGTCACCTACTGAACTTTCACCTAGAAACTAGAATATTGCCAAAACATTGTTTGCAGACATATTGTGTTGGAAAACAGCAAGATTGTGTTGCTCAGATGAGTTTAATAAGAAACAGACAAGCCAAAATAGTACTAAAAAATACAAAAATTTTGAGAATTCTTTTGTCATTTTCGAATGACACATAAAATCAAGTAGGTAATACCCAAAAAGTATGATAAAGACCCCCCCCCCATAGTACTAAAAAATACAAAAATTTTGAGAATTCTTTTGTCATTTTCGTATGACGCATAAAATCAAGTAGGTAATACCCAAAAAGTATGATAATGGGGCAATATTTTTTCAGCTTGTCTGTCTTTTGTTAATGATTTTTGTGGAATATTTGACACTCACACTAATATAAACCCCCCCCCCGCATAACCTGTGGTTGTATTAAGTTAAAAACCAAATTTGATTTTAGCCTGAAGCAGACGAGATATTATCAAATAAATCTTACCTCTATTGAAATGTAATTTGTAAGCAAAAACCAGGTGCACACAGCTGTTGGTAAATTAGAACCTGTGATGCTGTTGTGAAAAAAGTTGTGCATCCTACTTCAAGGCAACAGGAATTTTCTGTCGCCATTAGCATGGTTTTGCCACTTTCCCATATTTGTGTTTAAACTGCATTTGTAGAAAAAAATATTCAATAACTGAAAAATTTTATGCTTTCTCTGCAATTAGCTGGAATACTTTGTTGGCAAGACTCCGTATGCAATCAATCAAACCAGAATATTCTGCAAAAGTTGCACAAAAAATAACTTTTCCTTTATAGGACGATGGATGGCAGATGGGGATTGCTCGTTCAGCATGGGAGGGAACGGGGTCAACTTCCTGTATGGGTGTTTTCCCTGAAAACCCCCCCCCCTGCTTCATTGATTATTATTGAACAAATTTAAATGTTTGTGGCTATTTTAAGTCAAATCTTAGTTTTCAGTGTTTCACAAACCTCTTGATATATGAAGCAAAGTCATTTCATTATTTTTTCAGCCACATGCGAGAAAAGTTTATTAGTCGAAATGTTGTATTTTTGTACTAAATGTCGATTATATGATTTTGGTATAAACCGAAAGACGCAAATTTGATTCACCAATCTTTAAAAAACGCCAAATAAGGAAAGATTACGACTGAGCGAATAAATATCTGTATATAATGCACAGTAAACGTCGGTTAAACCATATTCAGTTCATCCTGATCTTCGTACCCCCCCCCCTGCTTCATTGATTATTATTGAACAAATTTAAATGTTTGTGGCTATTTTTAGTCAAATCTTAGTTTTCAGTGTTTCACAAACCTCTTGATATATGAAGTCATTTCATTATTTTTTCAGCCACATGCAAGAAAAGTTTATTAGTCGAAATGTTGTATTTTTGTACTAAATGTCGATTATATGATTTTGGTATAAACCGAAAGACGCAAATTTGATTCACCAATCTTTAAAAAACGCCAAATAAGGAAAGATTACGACTGAGCGAATAAATATCTGTATATAATGCACAGTAAACGTCGGTTAAACCATATTCAGTTCATCCTGATCTTCGTATAATTCGGACAAAACTTGAGGTACAAATGATTTGTAATGTGGTAAGGCTTAAACTAATCGACATCAGTTAATCCGGACATTGGCCGAATTCGACAAAACTCGAGGTACAAATGATTTGTAATGTGGTAAGGCTTTAACTAATCGACATCAGTTAATCCGGATCTTCGCCAAATTCGGACATTTTTGGTTTAAACCAACTGGTCAATTTTAAGCGAGGTAACTGTATATCCAGGCATTGTTTGGTTCAAACAAGTCCATGCTTATCGAGGTTTACTGTGTAATAAATACTCAGTGGTGGGATTCCCCCCCCCCCCCCCCCCCCCCCCCCCCCCCCCCCCCCCCCCCCCCCCCCCCCCCCCCCCCCCCCCCCCCCCCCCCCCCCCCCCCCCACTGGTTACTGTCAATGGACTTTTTGTAACAGAACCGGCTGAAAAAATGACTTTTGTGATAGAACCGGCTATCAAAACATTTGAATCCCACCACTGTAAACACTTTATTGCTAAATTCTGCCTGATTGTGTTTATTTTATGCATAAATTGATTCAAACTAACCAACGTACTTTATACGTCCCCGCTTTTTTACTTAATGTTATTGTTATATTCGCAATTGATTGATGTTTCACTTTACAATTGGCCTGGTGCAATTTCACCAAATCCAGCCAAACTTATTGAACAATCAACTAATGTCACATGCAAGTAGACTTTATGTTATTTAAACTAAGAAGCAAAGGGGCTTTTCCTTTCAGCAACCCAAACCTTATTGCCAACTATTATGCTGCTTTACATGTTAAGGACCTGTTACAGGTTTGTGTCAAAATTTGACCAAATATTTTGCGGAGATTCGCCATTTCAACAGTTTAACCATTTTACATGTTTTCAAACCCAGAACGTTTTTCTTTGCACATTTAAAGTGTGTTTCACAACTAGCTCTGTGCAGTCAACCAATAAGTAAAATCGCTTTCTAAAATTAAATTTTGAGTACCCGTTTTGACCGTAGATACATAGATGTGGTCATCAATTAAGTGCTGTTTTCCCATGATGCCATAATTTGATTGTGAAATAAAGTTATGGTTTGTCATTAAAGGTTCCCTATTTAGCCATTTCCTGCTTATGTGTAATTAGTAGTACTGTTTTGCCCTTAATATCGTTTCCTTAAAATCAATACGATATAATACATCGTTGCGGTTGACTGCACATAGCTGGCTCAGCAACCCACTTTATTTGTGCAAAATTACAATCACCGTATTCACTCGATAGTAAGCCGCACAAACTGAGGGGGAAAAACCTTATAATCTGCGGCTTACAATTAGATAAATACGGAATAACAACCCCCAAAAATTCTTTTTTAGTTCCATTAAACGACCATTTGAACTCAAATCACAGCTATCACATGCTTTAACAATCGGTTGCCTAACTTTGGTGCTATTCCCACTAGCACCTTACCTACTTTATGTAAATACCACTGGTGCATTTTATCGAAATTTTTCGTTGTGTGTTTTACCCATCGTGCTATCGACAGTATTTTTTTTGCTGATTCATCTTATATATTACACCTTGCGCTTTGTGCCGATGACGTTATACGAGTGATGACGTCTTTGATGAGTGATGACGTCATTATTTGTATTTTGTATATGAACGCATTTTTTTCCAAGCAATCTTGAACTAATACAGGTCTAAATATATTGACTTCTCGATCTATTTTGTGGCAACAACGAAACATGTTTTTGGATAATTATTTTTCAGATATTTTTTGCGAATTTATTACCCGCTAGGGGGCGTGCTAGAGCTTACTGGATGCAAATCATAATTCTTTACCTTTTCATCATTGATGAATTTTATGGGACAAATCATGGACCCCGAGAGCCGCATGAACACATTGCAACAAATAAGGAAGAAAGCATTGTTGAAATAAAAAATTGGTCATTGAAGAAAGACTAGAAAGGGGGACACCAAACTTTTTTCACTGCGGGCCGGATAAGTTTAATAATAATTCGCGCGGGCCGCATAGTTTACATGTTCTAGCGCCGTCTTTCCAAACTTAGCCCTCGAAGCGAATTCTATAGGGGCGCCAAGATATAGTCTTTCCACGATCCCATTTAAAATCCGGTTATGCGACTGTTAAACTGTATAGTTCGTCACAAGTCACAAAAGAAGGCAATTGTTTGCGCACAATTAACACCTGCAGTCTTGTCTGTGACGTAACAAGCTGCCTTTGGATCAATCCTGGGCGTTGTAATTCTATGAAACTACGTAATATTAATTTTACATTTCGCGACAGGAAAACTTTCGTAAGGAGTAGATTAATTTTTCAATGTTACAAAGTCATCAACATGATTTGGCAAAGCAAAAAATGAAGTCGCAGGCCGGATGAAATGACCATAGCTTGGTGACCCCTGAAATATATTGTGGCGACAACTGTGTGTGTTCCCCAACTGCGTATTCATCCACCCGTAACCGAACCGCACAATACGTCACATGCCTTTTTCTATTTGCAACCTGTCGAAAACCTGAGCACGCACTTCTCAGGAGGATGGAAGAGCATGCAGTATCTTCGAAGTTGCCGACATTTTGGACCGGGCAACCGCATGTTTGGTTTAATTAAGCAGAAGCACAGTTTGCTTTGCGAAAGATAATTGACGATAAAACAAAGTTTTATTATGTGGTTTCTGCATTGGATCAAAACGCAGCACAACGTCTAATTGATTTGTTGGAACATCCGCCTGCAGAAGAAAAATATGAAGCGCTTAAGCAGCAACTGTTGGACACATATTCTCTTTCAAAGCAAGAGAGAGCCGCTCGTCTTTTAAATTTGCCTGATTTAGGGGATCGAAAAACGTCAGCAATAATGGATGCTGTCTTTATTAGGCGATCACAAGCCGTGTTTCCTTTTTGAGCATTTATTTCTACAACAAATGCCAGAATACATCAGAATTATTTTGGCAAAAGAGAACATCGACGACCTTCATAGTTTCGCCAAGAGAGCAGATGTTTTATGGCAAGCAAGGCGCGACCCAAATTTTGTTCTTTCAAAAGTGCCGAGTAAAAGCAACAATTCTTCTCTTGATCCACGAGGCCTTTTCAATCAGCGCTTTGGGCTTAAGGCACGTCGTTGCCACCAACCACGCATTTGTCAGGGATTGGAGCCAGCCGGCTGCCTAGATTGGCTGCGACGGCCGGCAGACAAAACCAACTCCTTTTTNTCGCCAAGAGAGCAGATGTTTTATGGCAAGCAAGGCGCGACCCAAATTTTATTGTTTCAAAAGTGCAGAGTCAAAGCAACAAGTCTGCTTTTGATCCGCGTGGAGACGGCCTTTGTTTTTTTCATCAGCGCTTTGGGCCCAAGGCACGTCGTTGCCGCCGACCATGTATTTGTCAGGGAAACGAGCCAGCCGGCCGCCCAGATTGGCTGCGACGGCCGGCAGGCAAAACCGACTCTTTTTCGTGTCAGACTGCAACACAGGAGCCAACTTCTTAATCGACAGTGGTGCTGAAGTAAGTGTGCTACCTGCAACTGGACGGGATCGTCGCTCAAACGGACCTGGTGTTTCACATAAAGCAACCGATGGAACTATTACACGTACGTACGGTTTGAATGATTTTACTTTGAATCTTTCCATAAGTAGATTAGTTTAGAAATTTGTAATAGCCGGGTTTTCTCGGCTCCTTCTAGGCATCATTTTTTTTTGCATGCAAACTTTTTGCATCATTATTGTCATATAATTGCAAAAACGTTTCTTGACCAAACGCGTAGAACAAA
The DNA here is from genome assembly GCA_003260075.1 of Phallusia mammillata. Classification (NCBI taxonomy): domain Eukaryota; kingdom Metazoa; phylum Chordata; class Ascidiacea; order Phlebobranchia; family Ascidiidae; genus Phallusia; species Phallusia mammillata. The sequence continues at coordinate 13,173 of QLIY01001301.1, read as the reverse complement.
CCAGCGTTAGACAAAAAAAGAAGAAAGAAAAAAAATACGGACAAAAACAAAATAGGGAAGGAAACCCATAAAAATGTGTATATGCTTTGCGAGGTTGTCCAAAATTCTAACCGTTTCGATAATACACAAAATAACCCCCCCCCCCACGCGTAGAACAAACCAGCGTTAGACAAAAAAAGAAGAAAGAAAAAAATACGGACAAAAACAAAATAGGGAAGGAGACCCATAAAAATGTGTATAATATGCTTTGCGAGGTTGTCCAAAATTCTAACCGTTTCGATAATAAACAAAAAACATACACATGACAATATTACCGGTTTTAAAATATTGTATGGTTTGCATACTTTTACATAACCGACAGTCGGACGAATTTCTTCTCAAAAGAAGTCTGTTGAAGTTCCTGATTTCAGTCTCGGGGAATCCCGCGGTGACGTCATCTTTCACCACTGTGTGGCGCTGTGGAGTTGTACTCGCTGCGGAAAGAAAATTATATGAATCGTATTGTTGGAAATAGAAATCAACTCAACCTCAATACCTGATCAACTGTTGCGTCAGATTACACGTCACAATCCAGTTTGTGACGTCACGCACCCGGTAGTTTCCCCATATCGCGTGGCGGGCTACCTCCCCATAAGTTGTGTTGAGGACAGCGAGTTCTTTCAGAGGTCGTTCAGTTTTTTTCATTAACCTAAACAGTCGATATTTTACTTTGTATAACAATAAAGTAAAGTCTAGATCAGTGCTCTGGGTGCACCAAAATATGCATGGGGTGCATCACAAACTTTTAATGATAATTAATATTTGACCTTCAGGATATTAGAAAAAGGGTGTAAGTTTCAATTGATTTATAAATGAACATTTTATTTTTTTGAAATGTTGATATCTAACACTTTCAGTGCGATCTACTTCAAAATACGCTTTGCGCACAGTGCAGATTCACATTAATTTACGTCAAAAGTTTTTGTTCAAAAAAGTTTACGTTAAAAGTTTTGATTTTAAGTAAACAGGGTGCATGGATTCGTCACAACAACTTTAAGGGTTCACCAGGCCAAAAAAGGTTGAAGAGCACTGGTCTAGAATCTAGATAACAACACAAGTGTCCAACCCATTGTTGAGGCTCTGTCGCGTAACAATGAGGTGCACAAATTGAAAATTGTTTTCATAAAATGTGTTAAGGATTTGTTTAAAACAAAACTATGCACAATTCCTATTCCACTATAAGTTAAATTGGTGTTATTCCAAAAAAACAAATTCAATACCTCTTAAAAACACTGTTTTTTCAAATATGTAAACAAGCAACAAACGGATGACAAACAGGCGGATGACGTCACAAACCTGGTTACAAACGTGTATGACGTCACAAACCTGGTTACAAACGTGTATGACGTCACAAACCTGGAATAAAGGTGCATGACGTAATGGTGTTTCCAATCTATGAGTTCGTCAAATAAGAGTCTCAGCTCGTCCCAGTTTGGACGACAGATTTTCTGCTTTACAACGAAGATTGTGTCCGGGAAAGACTTCCACAAGCCCCAGGGAACAAACGTGGAGCTCTTGCTCCATCTACCGGAAGTAAATAGCGGTTGTAATTTGTGCAAAAAGTTTAGTAAGTGAAAGTTTGGTCTTTTATTAAGGTATGCTTTCCGGTTACATGTGCGACAAATTTGTTTAGCCTGATAGTCGCACAGTATAAAGTTTTGCACAGTAAGCCTATAAGCTTCTGCATTTCAAACTTTATTTTCCCTTCCTTTAAGGCAGGGGTGTGCAAATTTGCCACTGTGGGGCCAAATACAAATGCCAAGATTATTTCGAGGGCCGCACCTGTGTATAACACGGGGGATTTTTTGTTTCTTACCAAATATACGTAACTACAAGTAAAATTCACATTTGATTCTAGCCATATATTGCCGGGTCGCAGAAAAATAGCACGGGCGCATTAATCTGCTCAAAAATATATAATAGTTGGACTCGATTGTCAGTACATTTGAAATCCAAGCGTCTCCCCCCCCCCCCCCCCCCCCCCCCCCCCCCTTAATGAAGGGACGCATTTGGCCCGCGGGCCGCAGGTTGCCCACCCCTCTTTAAAAGCTTTTGATTACTATACATTCGGGTTTACATCCAAACTTTGGCTAATAGGATAAACGAACTAACTTACATTCCATCGTCATGATACTTGTATTCCCAAAACCATCGTTTCAAAAACCAAGAATCCCGCTTCGCCAAGATCACTCCATTGGCTGTGGACAAAATCAGAGATTAACTATCATCCTTTGTTTATCATGCACTGTACTAGTCGCACGTTCAGTGTTATTTACCCTGATGAAGACGACCTGTATAGGACGTAGAAACGTCGGAATAAACATACATTTGCCAGAAAACTCGATAAACTCGTTAAACTATCATCATTATCAATAACTATCTTGAGTTTTTTCTTCTAATTTTCCAACAAAGTCAACGCCATACACAACAGCATAAGTGGGGTGTATGCTGTTCTACCACAAGAACCAGAAAAAATCCCCCCCCCCGAAGACGACCTGTATAGGACGTAGAAACGTCGGAATAAACATACATTTACCAGAAAACTCTATAAACTCGTTAAACTATCATCATTATCAATAACTATCTTGAATTTTTTCTTCTAATTTTCCAACAAAGTCAACGCCATACACAGCAGCATAAGTGGGGTGTATGCTGTTCTACCACAAGAACCAGAAAAAAGCATTGTTGCTTTCAACCACGCACCGGCGCGTGTGAAGCTCATGCACAGCTTCGCTTTTCAAAACGAAAAAATCATTGTTCAATGTTTTGACAGAATTTCGGGGACCACTGCTTTAAAATAAATTGCACTAAAAAGCTGCTTACAATTTGAAACCACATTGTAGCTTAATTTTTACAAGCGCAGTAGTGGAATTCAAATATTTTTCAGCCGGTTTTATCCCAAAAGTCATATTTTTAGCCGGTTCTGTTACAAACAGTCCATTGACAGTAACCAGTGATGCCAACCGGTTTGCTGATCTCATAAAATTTCGTGAGACGGTTCTATGTAGAACCGGTGGGAACCGGCTAAATTCTACCACCCTACAAGCGTACAACCATGTCGTAATTCCTTATTCCAACGACTTTGCTATCCCAAGATCACGGTGTAATGTAAATCGTGCATTTTTAACCTAAATAGATTTCAGAATTTCTCACCCAGATCCACTTGGCTCTCCTCTCCAAGCACTAGATCGTTGCCCATTAACGGTTGAAGCGATGTGAGAACAACACTGTCAGTGTCGAGATAAATTCCACCAACTTCCAACAAAATCTCGAGCCTTGCTACGTCAGTTTTGTGTTCAACGACCTTTAAAACAAATTTCAAGGTCAAGAGGTTGGGTTTTGCAAAAATCCAAGGCATCGACCAAAATGGAAATTCAATTTCGGCAATAGGCGGTCGCTCGATCATATCAAGAACTTAGTTTTGGCTTTTTATTGTGACTTACGTTCAAATCGATCCCCCAGACAGATTTCGGCGGCGACCTTTTGACAATCTTCAATTTCGTTCCAGCCAGAAATTTGAACGCGTCCCAATATTCTCCTGAAGGTTCGCTGTCAGTGTGGAATAATATCAAGTCTGGTTCCTGATATCGTAAAGCTCCTACAAACCTGGAAATCAACAACAGTTAATCAGATATTAAATGCAAAGTGGTTGATCGAAGTAGAAATTATCGCGGTCCCAACACATCGGTGTGTTCAAACAACACAACGGTTTTTCTAGTAATGTGGAGCTGCAAGTCCCCCCCCCCCCCCCCCCCCCCCCCCCCCCCCCCCCCCCCCCCCCCCCCCCCCCCCCCCCCCCCCCCCCCCCCCCCCCCCCCCCCCCCCCCCACTCGGTTTTCGGGGCCGCATGCGGCTCCCAAATACTTATATTGCGGCTCGCACCAGACCTCAGAAAACCACAAAACATTGCTATTTTAGCTTTAAAAGTCATCTTCTTTAGAGATTTTCTCAAGGTTTCGTTTTTTTTGCGGCTCCCCCCCCCCCTCTCCAAGCACTAGATCGTTGCCCATTAACGGTTGAAGCGATGTGAGGACAACACTGTCAGTGTCAAGATATATTCCTCCAACTTCCAGCCCCCCCCCCGTTACAAACAGTCCATTGACAGTAACCAGTAATGTTAACCGGTTTGCTAATCTCATAAAATTTCGTGAGACGGTTCTATATAGAACCGGTGGGAACCGGCTAAATTCTACCACCCTACAAGCGTACAACCATGTCGTAATTCCTTATTCCAACGACTTTGCTATCCCAAGATCACGGTGTAATGTAAATCGTGCATTTTTAACCTAAATAGATTTCAGAATTTCTCACCCAGATCCACTTGGCTCTCCTCTCCAAGCACTAGATCGTTGCCCATTAACGGTTGAAGCGATGTGAGAACAACACTGTCAGTGTCGAGATA